>QXTE01000242.1:2051180-2171599 GCA_003942145.1 Platysternon megacephalum | reverse complement strand
CTTTTAGAAGTGGGCGGGTTTGCGCCCGCCCACCTCCCGGGTGTATCCAATAAGGGGGGGGGGGCCCGCTACAGGAACCATAGTTCTAAGATAAGGTGATGATGAAACTGACCAAAAAAACCTGCTCCTAGTCAATCAAACTCTCCAATACCTGGATAAGATTTGGTTTAAGAATGAAATAAAGCTCCCAGTCTATCCAACTCAGTGAGTATCTAGAATGGATATTGGATTTTGTCTTGAGGAAAGCAATACTGACCCCATATTCTCTTGTGCATAAAGAAGGGGCCAACTTTTTAAAATAAATAAATAAAAATAAAAAGACATTAAAGACAGTTGAGCTTTTGCCTTCTTCTGTTCTCTATTACCCTGGAGAAAAAAATATTATTTTCCCATAATTAAGAAAATAAAAAAAGTTACAAAAGACAGATGTTTGCAATCATGAAAAGCAAAATAAAGAGAGGCATTCAGACAAACTCTTCTCTTAATGAAGCACAGTCACAGAAATTAGGCACAGAAAAGTTCTCAACCAGCCAAATAACAAAAAGTACTAAGGGGAAGGTAAGCAGCAGCAGGCAAATGTTACTACAATATATCCTGCCTGCAGAATTGCAAAAGAATTTCCAAAAGCAACAAAAATGTTAGTAAGCAACATCATGTGGAATGGCTTTTTTGGAAAGAAAGAAAAACAAAAAAATTCCAAAACAAATTTCTGTTTGAAAAATAAACCAAAGAGAACAAAGGCACAGATCAGCTTTGTAGTGGAACAGTAGGTCTCAAAGTATAATTTAGCAGGCTATGTAGAACTGGAGCTGCTGTAACTTTCTAGCTTTCATCTCTATTGATGGGGCTCTTGTTTTTAATATATAAACCCATAGTGGAACAATATTTAATAATAATTTTACTGCTTTTTGACCTGAGCGGCTAGCCAAAAGCAGGGTCCTGCAACTTGTTTCCATTAGGATGAAAAATTGATGAGTCACATATTTCTTTGATGCAATCCTGTTTATTTACAAGGAATGTACAAAGTTCTGTTTCCCTGAACACAAGAGGAATCAAACAGCAGGAGACAATTTCTTTGCTCACAAGTTCAAGCTTCCTTCAACCAGCACTTTACTCCAAAGCTCTTTATCTCTACGCTTTTCTCAGGGTCACATTTGTGCCGGCTGCCTCCTTGGCTTTCTGCTCCTTCTCTGTGGGTATCTCTACACTAGAAATACAGCGGTGTAGCTGTAGTATACTGTAGACACCTGCTACAGCAACAGGAGGGGTTCTTCCATTGCTGTAGTAAACCCACCTCCCCATGAGACAGAGCTGTCTACACCGGGGCTTAAGTCAGTGCATTTTTCACACCCCTGAGTGATATGTACTTAGATTAACCTACATTTTTGGTTGAGATGAGGTCTCAGTCTGTTCGTTCATGCTCTCTCTCTCACACACACACACACACACACACTAATACAGGGTTTCTCAAACTGGGGGTCAGGACCCCTTAGGGGGTTGCAAGGTTATTACTGGGGGGGGGTCGCAAGCTGTCAACCTCCACCCCAAACCCCACTTTGCTCCAGCATTTATAATGGTGTTAAATATATACAAAAGTGTTTTTAATTTATAAGGGGATCGCACTCAGAGGCTTGCTATGTGAAAGGGGTCACCAGTAAAAAAAAGTTTGAGAGCCACTGTACTAATACAATATCCAGCAAAACCCCTCCACCTACTTGTGCCTTTGTTTTGGATGGTGATAGGTACACGTGTTGGAGTGGAGGGTCCTATTATTTCAGCTACCTGGTTCCATAAAGGAGCTTAACGGCTTCTTAAAACTATCTACAATGAAGAGTGGTTGTTATGCTCATCCCATATCAATAGTAACTGGCACTTATATAGCACCTTACATCAGAGGATCACTAAGCACTTGGAAAACACTGAGGGCCGGTCTACACTGTGAAATTACGTTCGCGTAGGCAGGGCCGGTGCAAGGAAGTTTCGCGCCCTAGGCGAAACTTCCACCTTGCGCCCCCCCCCCCCCCCAGCTGCCTCTGCCGCCCCATCCTTTAAATAGCCGCGGGAGCCCCGCCGCTTCCCCAGGGCTCCCGCAGCTATTTAAAGGGCCAGGGCGGTAGAAGCAGGGGAGCCCCAGGCCCTTTAAATAGCCCCCAGAGCCCTGGGGTAGCGGGGGGCTCTGGGGGCTATTTAAAGGGCTGGGGCTCCAGCTGCCTCTGCCGCCCCTTCCTTTAAATAGCCGCTGGAGCCCCGCCGCTTCCCCAGGGCTCCCGCGACTATTTAAAGGGCCGGCGCCCCCTAAATCTTAGCGCCCTAGGCGACCGCCTAGGTCGCCTAATAGGTTGCACCGGCCCTGCGCGTAGGTATGTCCCTCAGGGATGTGAGAAATCCNCGCCCTAGGCGAAACTTCCACCTTGCGCCCCCCCACCCAGCTGCCTCTGCCGCCCCATCCTTTAAATAGCCGCGGGAGCCCCGCCGCTTCCCCAGGGCTCCCGCAGCTATTTAAAGGGCCAGGGCGGTAGAAGCAGGGGAGCCCCAGGCCCTTTAAATAGCCCCCAGAGCCCTGGGGTAGCGGGGGGCTCTGGGGGCTATTTAAAGGGCTGGGGCTCCAGCTGCCTCTGCCGCCCCTTCCTTTAAATAGCCGCTGGAGCCCCGCCGCTTCCCCAGGGCTCCCGCGACTATTTAAAGGGCCGGCGCCCCCTAAATCTTAGCGCCCTAGGCGACCGCCTAGGTCGCCTAATAGGTTGCACCGGCCCTGCGCGTAGGTATGTCCCTCAGGGATGTGAGAAATCCAGCTCTCTAAGAGATATAGCTATACCAACCTAACCCTCCCCCATTTACAGGATGCGGGTAAACAAAAAGATAGAACAGTAATAGAATGTCCATCCAGACATCAAATAATCATGTTACAAAGAATGTTTTGTAAGTAAAGAAACAACATTGATTGAGCTAGTAGGAAAAAGAAAAAAAAGCTAGAAAAGGGAAGAAAAAGTAGGAGGGAAAAAATGTCCTTCCTGTGAAATGACTGTAGCTGGCATGTACAAGATAAGGAGTCCTGGCTTCTCTCATTTTTGTTAGCACTTTTAAATCCAGTCAGCAGTTTCAAAATCCAGTTAGATATGTGGAGGAGTTTTTAAATTAGAGAGGGGTCAAACTATTCAAACTATTGTAACAGCTGCAAGGTTCACAAGTTTGCAAACAATAATACACTTAGGATGTTTGATTTTGTTTTGAAATGCAGCATCTGAACATGATGTAAACGGGGGGGGATAGCTCAGTGGTTTGAGCATTAGCCTGCTAAACCCAGGGTTGTGAATTCAATCCTTGAGGGGGGCCACTTAGGGATCTGGGGCAAAAATCTGTCTGGGGATTGGCCCTGCTTTGAGCAGGGGGTTGGACTAGATGACCTCCTGAGGTCCCTTCCAACCCTGATATTCTATGATTCTACATCAAAGAACGCATTAAACTGACGGGTTATAATGAGGATGTGCGTTAGATGGGATACAGTCTGTTCTGCAGTGTATTGAGCTTCCAGAATGCTTTGAACTAGAAAGGATAATAGATATTCCAGGACAGGGTTTGCACCCTAGATCCATGTGCAGATCACACTCCTCCCACACGGAAGGAGTGGGACAGCTATTTCCTCATTTTCCCAGCACCCCTCAGGTTGGGAGTTGCCAGTGACAGAGAATTAGCAGGCCCTTGCCTGGTGGGACCAGAGCTAGGAGAAACACATTGTCCCCGCCACAATTTTGGTGGAGATTACCGGGGAAAGATAATACAGCCCCCAGCAATTTCCTTTTTCTGTAGGCTACCCTGCAGTGGGGCACTGCCATCCAAAAGAGGGGGTCTCAGGGATACCTGTTGTTAGAGGGAAGTAACAGGGATTAGTTGGCCCCTTATCAGGAACTTTCGCTCATGCATCTTGCGCACCGTTGGCTAAATATAAATTAATAAGAATTTAAAGGGACTTTGTCAAGCTCACATATCCAAAAATCAAAACTTTAAAATTAAGAGCTAGAGCCACCCAGGGGGACTTACAAAGCTTACCGGGTAGGCACACAGCTGCCCAGTGGAATTCACAGCCTGGAGTTAAGCATCCGAGGCTCCTTATACAATACACAGGGAGAGCTGAGCACCTGAGGACGGGATTCACAAAAGCCAACACGCTAGGCAGGGAGCCACCTACGCTAGCCAATAGCGAATACCAAGAAAAGGGAAGTGGCCTAAGCTCTGCCCTTCAAAGGGAGTTAGGCATCTAACTCTGGGCCAGAGGGAGGCAATTAGCTTCCTTTGGGATTCACAGCCATGAATCCTCTCCTGGAGTTAAAACTTGTGTCTCTCAGTGACAGCTGAACAAGGGCTGGCCCCTGTATGCAAATAGCCCCCTGGTTAGAGCACTCAGGAGACAGAGCAATGCTGGTTCACAGGCCTCCCTCCGCATGAAGTGGAACAGGGATTTGAAGCCAGGTCTCCCACCATCTACCTGAGGTACCCTAACCACTGAGCTCTACAGTATTCTGATGTGGACTCACTCCTGCTGAAGATGTTTCACTTTTATTCATTGGGCCAGAGAGTGACTCTCTAGCCAAGTGCTTAGCCCACTCACCTGCAAGTCTCAGGGTCCAGTCCCCGCTCAAATTAACATCCAAGTATTTGATGCAGAGTGGGACAGCTTCGACAGGGGAGAACTTGAGGGAGAATCCCAGAATACCCTGGAGCCCAGTTGGTTAGAGCACTCAGCTAGATGCTAAAAGACCTGCTTTCAAATCCCCAGTCCACATCAGGCCAAGTCAGGATTTAAAGGTGGGTTTCCCACCTTCCCAGTAAGTGCCCTAACCACTGGGCTATTAAATGTGTGACAGTGCAGCTGGTGCAATGTGTTGTGCAACACAGGCATGCTCTGAGAACACCTACTGGATTAGGCCCTGCAGGGGAGATAGGCTAGGGGATTTCTAGGTTGGGACTCCTGCTGGGGCTTAGGTGCTGAGCAGCTTGACAGTGTCAAGCAGTGGGCACTTTTGCAGCTGCCCACTGGCAGAAATTTAGGTGACAATGCAACTTTACTGGCAGAAACTTAGGCCCCTACAAGGTTAGGCTGCAGCTGAGCAGGTGTTTTGAGTCTCTAATTTTTGGACTTAGGTATCCAAACTGGCAATTAGGCACCTAAACCCCTTTGAAGTTCTTGACCTAAACCCTTACTTCTACCCCTCATTATTCTAGAGGAGCTCAGATGGGTCTTCAGAAAGTAACACTTGGAATGAATTCTTGGCCCTAGAGACTGGTTTGAACTGCAAACTTCTGAACTGGATGTCAAAACCCCAGCATTCTTTTGGACTCAGCTCTATTTTGTACTTATAAAGAGCCTTTCAGCTAAAGATCTCAACAGTGAGTAGCTGAGACAGTATTAGCTTCAGATCAAGTGCACAAAGTGGGGCAGGCCTATCCTCTTTTTCAGATGGGGAAACCGATGCACACAATGGAGAAGTTATTTGTCAAATATTACACCGCAGTGAATGGCAGAATCCAGAATAGGATCCATATTAGATCCCACAAAATTAGAAGTCCTCTAACATACTCTGTCATGGTCATGCATATCGTAAAAGGTCCAGATATCTCCTGGGCACCCCCTTGTAACCAGAGGTGCCTGTGCAGTACCCTTCCTCAGTTTCCCCTCTTCCAAACTCCCCACACAAAAGGTTTTCACCAGTTCAACAACAGCAGCCCTTCTTAGGATCTGGTTTATTAACCTAAAGATTAAAGTAAACACAAAATAGTCTTCCACCCCAGCTTTATGCTGGGCATAGCTCCTCCTACCTGAGTGCTACCTCTTCCTGCTCTCTGAGCAGCTGGAGATGATGCAAGGCCAGGCCTGCCTTCTTTACCTTCTCCCCAAAAGGAAAACAAAACAAAATTTCCAGATGGGTCTTTCTACCCAGCCAGGACTCCCAAGTTGAATCTCCCTTCCACATGAAGCACTACAGGAGACTCTCCCTTGTACAATTTCTCTCTAGGATCCCCTCTTGGCTGCCTACAAAGCTCTTTACATAAACATACATACACACAGAGAGAGAGAGAGACCTGGTCTAGTCACATGACCCTCTGTCACATGACTTAATTCAGTCTCTTCATCTGGGGAGGCAAATCAGCTGTGTCACAGGTGGGATGAGACCCATCTCCCTTTAAAAGGGCCAGCCATGCTGTGGCACATATATTGTGCTGTACTGTGTGTTGGCTCTATTGAAGTAAGCAAGCAGTTTATTAAAATGGACAAAGATCCTCCTCTCAGAAGAAAATAGCAACAATGCAAATTTTGTAAATTAAAGCTGGTAGCTGACTTTATCTTATCTGTATGAATGATGCAAACACCACTACAGAAAATCAATACATCTTAAGCAAACCCATCAATTGTGCATATTGTTTTGTGTATTCTCTTTAGAGAAACCACCTATGCAGAATTATTCTCTTTAGTACATAGCAGCATCTGACCTGCATGATGAGATCCAGCTTTCCTGGGTACGAATTTAATCAGAAATTAAGCCAAAGCTGATGACTCCTCTGCTTGTAAGAAGCATGAGTAAATATCAGTCATTTATTGTATTAAGGACTGTAATTGTATCTCCCAAATGATTTAATTGAGGGTGGAATATCCTGGTTAATTTTATGTTTGTTTCAGAGATGTCCCTGGCGCATTATATTTAATACATGGATCTACTAACAAGGATTTAATGTTAGAACAATAATTGGCAAGAGGTTTAACAGTGAAAACAGGATTTCAGAGATGCAAATGCTGTTCTGGTTCCCATGGGCACCAACCCAATATTTCAGAGTTTTATGTTCCTGAGAGAGAGGAGGAAGGCAGAACAAATGTGAAAACACCCACACAAAACTCTTAAAGTAATAACATCATCTCTCCTAATACTCTGGCCCTGCTGTCCAGCTGGTTTTCTGTCAAGTCTCCAAGTGCCTTTAGTCAGACATGATAACTGTTATAATTATCTAAATCTTAAAGCAATGAGTAGTAACTTAAACAAATTAGCTGCATTCTCTTTGTTGTTGGAAGGAGCATTGAGCATGTGTGTGTCTGATTTGTGTTAACACAGATACCATGATCAGCGAATTAGGTAGGTGCTTGTATAAATGGACAGTTGGTTGCATAGCTGGCTGTTTACATGTGCAAATTCCTGATTTGCACAGGCAATCAAGGTATTTATCTGCACGTCAGAGAGAGAATTGTGTAGGCATTATTTTTAAAATCTGGCCTGTGGTCTTCAGGGATGTGGTACATAGTTTTTCCTAGATATGTAGTTCCCTGCAATCTGGTTCTGGTGTGTAATCTGTATAATCACAAAAGTTTAGCAAATACTGCAAAAAGTGCTCAGGAAATATTCACACACATTTAAATAATTTCACTTCAGCCGTGCTCATGCCCCTTTTGTATTGGCTTACTTTGAATGTCCCGGTGATCATGTTTACTGGCAAAAATGTTCACACTAATTGAACTTCAAAGTTGCAGGCCCAGATATTGCAGGAAACAGAATTTTAAATTGGCACACAAGAAGTGCTTACACTCTTGTCCTAAAAGGGAACTGATGTAATACTAGGTTTCAGAGTAGCAGCCGTGTTAGTCTGTATCAGCAAAAAGAACAGGAGTACTTGTGGCACCTTAGAGACTAACAAATTTATTTGAGCATAAGCTTTCGAGGTGGACTGTAGCCCACGAAAGCTTATGCTCAAATAAATTTGTTAGTCTCTAAGGTGCCACAAGTACTCCTGTTCTTTTTGATGTAATACTGTGTGACTTCTGTAGTATTAATTTAGATGGGCCCAAAAAGAGTTAAAGGTGTTAACATGACCCTGAAACTGTACAACTTTAAATAGTTTTAAACAAGGGTTTGTGGTTCGCTATACATAGACCTCAGCCTGCTTACTAGGGTTGCCAACTTTCTACTCGCACAAAACCAAACACCCTTGCCCTGCCCCCTACCCTGCCCCTCCTCCGAGGCCCTGCCCATGCCCACCCCTTCTCTGAGGGCCGCCCCCCTCTCACTCCATCCTCCCCTCCCTCTGTCACTCGCTCTCCCCCACCCTTACTCACTCGCTCATATTCACCGAGCTGGCTCAGGGGCTGGCGTGCAGGAGGGGGTAAGGGCTCCAGCTGGGGGTGCAGGCTCTCGGGTGGGGCCAGAAATGAGGGGTTTGGGATGCAGGAGGAGGCTCCGAGCTGGGGTGTGGAGCCGAGGGGTTTGGAGTATGGGAGGGGCATCTGGGCTGAGGCAGGGGGTTGGGATGTGGGAGGAAGTATGGGCTCTGGGCTGGGGGTGTGGGTTCTGGGGTGGGGCCAGAAATGAGGGGTTCAGGGTGTGGGAGGGGGCTCTGGGATGGAGCAGGGGGTTGGGGTGGGCTGGGGGCTATGTCTGGTTGTGAAGACTCTGGGATGGGGCTTTGGATGAGGGGTTTGAGGTGCAGGAAGGTGCTCTGGGCTGGGATTGAGGGGTTCATAGGGTGGGAGGGGGATCAGGGGTGGGGCAGGGGGTTGGGGCATGGGAGGGGAATCAGGGGTGGAGGCTTCGGACGGCGCTTACCTCAAGAAGCTCCCGGAAGGAGTGGCACGTCCCCCATCCAGCTCCTATGTGGAGGCGCAGCCAGGCGGCTCTGTGCGCTGCCCCGTCCACAGGCACTGCCCCTGCAGCTCCCATTGGCTGCAGTTCCCAGCCAATAGGAGCTGAGGGGGTGGTGCTTGGGGCGGGGGCAGTGTGCGTAGCCCCCTGGCTGCCCCTATGCGTAGGAACCGGAGTGGAGCATGGCGGCTGCTTCCCAGAGCCCCACTGTGTGGCACCGCCAACCAGACAGTCAACAACCTAGTCAGCGGTGCTGACTGGAGCCGCCAGGATCCTTTTTCGACCGGGTGTTCCAGTCTAAAACTGGACACCTGGTCACCTTACTGCTTACTGCCATGGCAAACATCATTAAACATTCTTTTAACCTTTTATTAAAGATACAGAAAAAGAAGGAAAAACAGTTAAAGCATTTAGAATGTAAAGTATTAAATAAGGCGTTTATCTTAACATCCCTTATTCCTTTTCCCTTGAGATGGGGAGAATTCTTAGGACATTGCCTGCCCACTCCTGTTCCCATTTGGTAGTTTTAGATGGTACAAAAACTGTAATAACTGTCCTGTTGGGGGGAAGGAGAAAAGATTAGCTGAGGTGGGCTGGAGCTGTTATTAAAGTCTAATCTCACTTCCTAAAAGATAAGACAAAAAACACACGAAAGGGGAAAGAAAAGAACAGCAAATAGAAAATGCAGCTTCTGTCTCTAGTGTTGACTTACACTAGCACTCTCACTGATAGAAAACATAGGCATAGCACGTGGTCTCATCAGCTACTCCAAGACCTGGAAAACTCCTACCAGCATCAGGCTGTTTAGGGCATTGCGTTTAGCTGCCTCTTTTGGTCACAGGCTTACTGTCTTGGCCAGTTGAGCCAAACTTTTATTAGACAGAAGGAAAAAGGAGCGAGATAGGAAAGAGGAGAAATAAGGTGGGGAAGGAAAAGGACAAAAATGGGCTGGGGGAGGGGGATGTGACAGACTCTCACATCCCAAGTGGTGGGTGGGATTTAGCCAAAGCTGGTGGAGGTGGTGCCATCTGAGTCTCTCTCTCTGGCGTGGTCTGGTCATCTCTCAGGACGAAGGCCCAAAGGTATTATGCTGGGTCCCAGGAGATGGTGGGGGTGGAAGTCATAATGGTGAAGTTTGTTCCTTCCTGATTGCCTGCTTTTCAGTCAGGCAGCATTCCTGTCCACATCCACTAATTTCCCTCCAAGTCTCTTTGTGAGGACCCCAAAACAGGAGTGATGAGTGGAATAGCCCAACCCCTCATTATTTTGTCCACCAATTAGACCTAATTTCTGACACACCAATTTTGGTTCATTGATTTCCAGTCCCACATTTGTCTTGTGTACCAGGCATGATTTTAACACAATCCTTGAATTATATCAATAAACCTTTTTGTTTAGACTAATTCAGTTTGTCTGTCTCCCTTTTGCCCTTTTCCCATCAGCATTTGTTGTTATAGGTTACTTTGACATTTTATAAACTTTTATCCACTTTCCCACAGTTAGGTTCACAAGAGGGGTAGGCCTCCCAGGCCCCAATTATTACTATGTTTCTCTGGTAAGGACGAAAGGGGTGTGCAGTGAGACAGTTTAAGAAGGGCGAGACTCACAATTTGCATTCTCCTATGGAGACATATGGTCCTTCTTTAGTGGTTGTTGTCTTAAATCTGAATTAAAGTCATCTAGACTTAAACTACTTCTTGGTTCTTTGTGTATGGAAAGCATTCCATTGAGCTCTCACTCCTCCCTTTGACTTCAATGGTTGATGAGCATGCTTAGCAGCTTTCAGGAGGCACTCAGTACTTCACCAGATCAGGCTTTAAGTGCACAAAACACTGAGATGGGTCAGAGAAAAGAGTTTGCTGCAGGGATATGACAGCCACATGCTAATTTAGACCCAAGTCCTTCAAACACTTATGTGCTTTACTTTGAGACAAAATGTTTGCTTAATCACTTCATGAGCACTTAAACATGCGACTAAAATTAAACACTCATTTTTCTTCTCTGAGGCGCTAATTCAGAAAATCATTTAAACAACAACATGTGATTTATCTGACAACTAACTACTCAGCTCAAAGAACAAATATCAAATGCAATTGATTCACTGAGTTGAAACAAAATCACAACATAAATAAATAATAATTAGCGGAATACTTCTGAAGAAATCACCAGCAACAAGTGGTTATTCCATGGGCAGAAAAAGGAGGCTAAAATGTGTTGATTAAGTCATTTGTTGAAAATCATTTGTGCAGCCCTAGTAAGAAAAAAGTGGAACAAGTGATGCTTTAGGTATGCATTGTCCTCCTCAGACCTCGAATATCTCAGTTTACAAACCTCATCATCTTTGTGATGTTAGCAAATTGATTTCCAACCCTTCAGACAGATATTACCAAATATCAGCTCTGGCCTCCCTGCAGAGTCTCTGCAGTGCCATGTTTTTCTCATTTTAAGCAAACTGTTTACAGTGATATCAACAAAAGAATGAACAAAGGGTAGTCTTTTACAGTTTCTGTAAGTACCTAATTAAAGCAGTCTCGTTTAAGAAAATTTACAGCCTGCTCTTGCCTCTTTTGAAATCAATGCCAAAACTCCCATTGACTTCAGTGGTTGCAGTACTGGGCCATAAAATGCAATGCTGCAATTAAATAGAATGAATACATTGTGGGCTACCACCTTCAGAGTAGAGTCATTTATTGTCAATGCTTTAAGAATATAATTGCCACTAAAACTGATCTTAAATCTATCAGAATCTACTTTGTTTCCTTAATATCCTTCTTTCTTATCTTCTCCCCCTAATCCTTTTTACCTTTCAGTTCTGCTCCTCTTCCCTTCACTCTTCTCTCGTTTAACCTCCCCTATGACTAATTCCATTTCTATTTCTCATCCCACCTTCTCATGACAGGCAGCATAGCCTAGTGGGAAGGCACAGGGCCATAAACCAAGAACTCTTGAATTCTTTCTTCTTTTGTTTGATCTTTTTATTGAGATTTGGATTTTCAAAACACATTAAGTTCTATCCCAGCCATATCTAAAACCAAAAGAACTGCATTTCAAAAAGTATTTAAAGTTGCTAAGTGCCAGTAGTATAAAATCTAGGTATGTTTTGTGATTTTGTTGGGCCAGAGGAGGGGCACATAGAAACATCAGCCACTTCACAGGAATAAAAGGAGCTATTTTTGTCTTTTAATTTCAAAAATGGATTCCAACGAATTCTGTTTGTCAATGAGACTCAACTCAGAATCGGATGAGAACTTTTTTTTCCTTACAAGAAGAATCAAAATATATCTTTTAATGATTGCAATTTTAACTGTAGAGGGGCTGGTGCCTCTCCATAATATGATACTGTTTTTTGTACAACTTTTGGAGGTATGCAGTAGCAGAGCTCCTTGCCTGCAGAGACCTTAAATGGTACATGGGAAAGGCAGTGCCTCTGTTGTGCAGCTTGAAAGATAAGCAGGGAGGCTGAGACAAGGGCTGCTTGTGGAAACCCTAGCTCAGATAATGTGTATCTTTAGTTTGCTTTTCATTATGCTGCTATATTAGCTGTCCTCCACTACTGTGCATAACACACTGGCTAATTGTGTGTAATCATATATCCCTTTAGTGGCTGCACCACCTGGATTGTAAGAGCCTGCTGCTTCCTTTCCTTGGGTAAGGGTGATCCTTAAGATCAAGTGGTAAGACTTTTGTGACTTTCGGTGTTGAAGATCCTCCCAAGTTTTATCTGCATTAATATCCTGGTGCAGGTTCATTACAAAATGGCGGTGCATATGGGGTCTTAAACTCCTGTGGACTTCAGACACTTGGGCAAGCTTCCTCTTGCAGCTTAAATTAGTAACCCACTGGCTAACTGTTTGCAATCATGTCTTCCTGTGTAGTGTGTGGCCCTCCCAGAGAATAGGAGTCTCCCATTTATTTCCAGCTAATTCTTTTAACTCAAGTGTAGAAGGAAATATTTTCTATGATATAGGTTTCAGGTTCTATACCAGAAGATTATCTGTGGTGTGTCTATTAACATGTGCACTGCTTAAGGTTGTAGAGAAAATTGTGAAATGTTATTTTGCATTACCTGAGAAATAGTATGTGATCATGTAGTAAGAGTACCACAATGCATATGTACAAAGTTGCACATGAGACTGTCACTTTCACATTTCCTGACTCTTGAATGCTTAACCATGTAACCTTAATGTTCTCCTAACATGTATTTTGTATTGAATGTCCTATTTAAAAAAAAAAAAAAAAGTAGAGAGAAAATAGAAATTCCATAATCTGGAATTACTTCTCTACATGCTTTTCCCTACATACCTTAGGCTTCGTCTACACTGGCAAGTTTCTGCACAGTAAAGCAGGTTTCTGCATTGTAACTCCTGAGGTGCACACACTGCCAAGCCACTTAGTGCGCAGAAACTGTGCAGTTGCAGCGCTGTAAAAAAACTACCCCGACGAGAGGTGTACAGCTTCCTGTGCTGGGGGTACAGTGCCACGGTGCCAGTGTAGACACCCTGGTTGATTACAGTGCTGCGATTGGCCTCCGGGAGGTGTCCCGCAATGCCTGTTCTCACCTCTCTGATCATCGGTTTGAACTCTACTGCCCTGACCTCAGGTGACCAACTGTCAGCCCCACCCCGTAAATTCCTTCAGAATTTTGAAAGTCCCCTTCCTGTTTGCTCGGTGATGCGTGCAGTGGTCCCAGCTCATCTTTCCAGGTGGCCATGCCTGCTCCACACACCAGGCGATCCCCCGCTTGGAGCAATGCCGAGCTGCTGGACCTCATCAGCATTTGGGGAGAGGAGGCTGTCCAGTCCCAGCTGCGCTCCAGCCATAGGAATTATGATACCTACGGACAGATTTCACGGTGCATGACAGAAAGGGGCCATGACAGGGACACACTGCAGTGCAGAGTTAAAGTGAAGGAATTGCGGAACGCCTACCGCAAGGCACAAGAGGCAAACAGCCGCTCTCGTGCTGCGCCCACAAGCTGCCGGTTCTTCAAAGAGCTGGATGCGATATTCGGTGGCGACCCCACCTCCACTGCGAAGGCCACTGTGGATACTTCGGTGGCTCGTGTGCCAATCTAGAGTGGACTGAGCCAGGAGGAGAAAATCTTGGATGAGGATCTGGAGGGGAAGGAGGAGGGGGACCCAGAGGGAGAGGATGACTCAGAGGTCAGAGATGCAGCCAGGAGCTCTTTTCTACCCCGGAGGAGGCTAGCCAGTCACAGCTGTCGGATGTTGGCAAAGCGCAAACAGGAGAGGAGGCCCCTGGTAAGTGGATTTGATTTTGGGAATTGCTGAGGTGAGTTGTTGGAAGCAGGAGGGTTGCAGAAAGCAGGCTTGTATCTGTGTGATGCACATACCACCACATACCTAGTCTGAGCGGCGGAACAGGCTGTTGATTGACTCCCTCACTTCATGGGAATCTCCCTTAGAGATCTCCAGGAAACTCTCATGGAGATACTGGACAATCCGCTGCTGCAGGTTCTTTGGCAGAGCTGCTTTGTTTCTTGCCCCATTAACGGTAACTTTCCTATGCCACTGTGCCATCATGGGGGGGGGGGGGGGGGGGGGGGGGGGGGGGGGGGGGGGGGGACCATTGCTGCACACAACCGAGCCACTTAAGAGCCAGGGCGGAAGCCACAGGCTTGGAGAAGACCTTCCCTTGATTCTCTGCTCACCCTCAGCAGTGAGATATCTGCCATAATGAACACATCCTGTGGAAAATGTGGGGACAGGAATGATTATCAGGCCCCCCCTACAGTGCTGGCTCTCCCCAAGAGCCACATGCCTGGTGTACAATAGGGTCCAGGAACACTGATTTCCCCTGCCCTTGCGGCTACTCACCATTTTGGGGGTCTTGTGGCTCATGTGTGCTTGCCTGGGGTCAGCCAGTTAGTGACAGGTGTGTGAGTACTGGCTGTGTTTTAAAGCACTGAATCAGTGTTCTCTGTGTTGCAAACAATACTGCTTCTGTAAAATGTTGCATTTTGGCTTCACAGAGATGAGCTTGGGAGCCCAGCCTCCCTCTTTGTTATCAGCGGCACAACGGCTGCGCAGAATTAGAAAGCAGCCACGAAGAACTAAGGAGGAGTGGCGGGACAGCCAGAAGAGGGACCGAAAGGAGAACGCAGGGTGCCAGAATGAAGCCACGGAGCAGCTCTTAAGCATTATGGAGCACCAAGTGGACACGCTCCAAGCGATACTAGCTCTTCAAACTGAGCAGCCCCACGCCCACCCTCCCCTGCAGCCACTGTCGCAAAACTCTTTCCCATGCGCCCCCCAGACACCACCAACACACTCTTATCAACCTGCTGGCTCCAGTCTGTAGCCGCAGCATTCCACTCCTCCCCGTCACAGTCCAGCACTGTGGACTCCCAGTACCCACTGCACTCAACACCCATCCCTCTGCAATTTAGCCCTGCTGAAGTACAGCACCCATTGCATTGTACTCCAAAGGAGAAGGTTGGATATGATCTCTGGACATACACAAATCTTTAACCTTCCTGGGACCTTCCCTTCTCCCATCCCCCTCAGTGTGATGTGTTTTTTGTTTGACTCTCTCCTCCAGTTGCTGTTTTTTAATAAAAGAATTGTGTTGGTTTGAAAGCACTCTTTATTCTATTAATTGAAAGCAAACAGAGCCCTGCAAAGCAACAGACAATTATCTTAAACCTTCATATTGCATTGCCTGCACCAATCACAATCACCTCCTAGCATTACAAGCACTGCACTCCCAAGCATAGCAATAAATATTAGTACCTTTCAGCTTCAAATTGCTGCCTCACTGCATCCCTTATCCTTATGGCCCAGCGCTGCACTCCTGTAATAGCCCTGGTCTCTGGCTGTTCAAACTCAGCCTCCAGGCGCTAAGCCTCAGCGGTCCAGCGCTGAGTGAAGTTTTCACCCTTCCCGTCACAAATATTATGGAGCATACAGCATGCGGCTATAAGCATAGGAATATTGTCATCGGCCAGATCCAGCTTCCCATATAGGCAGCACCAGCGGGCCTTTAAATGGACAAAAGCGCGCTCAACAGTCATTCTGCACTTGCTCAGCCTGTTGTTGAACTGCTCCTTGCTGCTGTCAAGGTGCCCCGTGTATGGCTTCATAAGCCACGGCATTAAGGAGTAGGCGGCGTCTCCCAGGATCACAATGGACATTTCAACTTCCCCTACGGTGATCTTCTAGTCCTGGAAGAAAGTCCCTGCTTGCGGCTTCCTGAACAGGCCAGTGTTCCGAAAGATGCGTGCATCATGCACCTTTCCGGACCAGCCTGCGTTAATGTCTGTGAAATGCCCACTGTGATCAACAAGTGCCTGGAGAACCATTGAGAAATATCCCTTCCAATTAATGTACTTGGTGGCTAGGTGGTCTGGTGCCAGAATTGGAATATGCGTGCCATTTATTGCCCGTCCACATTTAGGGAAGCCCATTTGTGCAAAGCCATCCACAATGTCACGCACATTGCCCAGACTCATGGTCTTTCGGAGCAGGATGCGATTAATGGCCCTGCACACTTCTGTCAACATGAGTCCAATGGTCAACTTTCCCACTCCGAACTGGTTAGCGACCGATCAGTAGCAGTCTAAAGTAGCCAGCTTCCACAGTACAATCACCACGTGCTTCTCCAATGGCAGGGCAGCTCTCATTCTCATGTCCTTGCACCGCAGAGCAGGGGCAAGCTCATCACACAGTCCCATGAATGTGGCTTTCCTCATCCGAAAGTTCTGCAGCCACTGCTTGTCATCCCAGACGTGCATGACGATGTGATCCCACCACGCAGTGCTTGTTTCCTGAGCCCAAAAGCAGCATACCACTGTGGTCAGCACCTCTGTGAATGCCACAACCAATCTCGTGTCATAGGTACTACGCGTGGTGAGATCAATGTTGCACTCCTCTTGCCTTTGTAGTTTAAGGAATAACTCCACTGCCACTCATGACGTGTTGGTCAGAGCGAGCAGCATACTGGTCAACAGTGCGGGATCCATTCCTGCAAACCGAAGAGGCAGAGCGCACAGTACACAAACCGTTGAAAGATGGCACCAAATGCAGATGGAAGCACGGGGATTGCTGGGATGTGAAGCAATGCATATTAGGGCATTGGGACAGGACCCAGGATGCCCCACTACCCCCTCTGCCTTCCCACAACTCTTAGCGGCAGAAGAGGAAGAGATGCACTGGGGGATAACTGCCCAGAGTGCACTGCTCCGAATACTGCTGCAAGTGCCGCAAGTGTGAACACACTATTGCACAGGCAGCTGACAGTGTGAACACACAACAGCGGTTTCCCTTCAGTGCTCTCTGAGTAGCCAGCGGCGTATTATCGCCTAGGCTGACAAGGCCTAGGCCTAGGGCGGCAAATTTGCAGGGGCGGCAAATTTGAGCACCCCCAGAGAAGTTCCCCTGCTCCAGGTCGCCTCGTCCGCGAGCGCGCCGCCGCTTCCTGTTTCTCTCCCCTCCCTCCCAGCGCTTGCGCCGCGAAACAGCTGTTTTGCTGGGCAGGGAGGGAGGGGAGAGAAACAGGAAGCGGCGGCACGCTCGCGGAGGAGGCAGCTGGAGCAGGGGAACTTCTCTGCAACTGTTTCGCGGGGCAGGGAGGGACGGGGGAGGAAGGGGAATGCGGCGTGCTGGGGCAGAGGCAGGGCTGGGGTGGAGATTTGGGGAAGGGATCCAATAGGGGAAGGGAGGGGGCAGAGTTAGGGCGGGACTTTGGGGAAGGGGTTAGAATGGGGGAGGGGAAAAGGTGGAGTCGGGGCGGGGTCAGGGGCGGCAATTATTTCAGGGCCTAGGGGCAGCAAAATTATTAATCCGCCACTGTGAGCAGCACTGTAACTGCCGGTGCTGTAACTCTACCAGTGTAGACATACCCTTTTGTGAAGTGTGCAGTGACTCAGGTCATATCTCCTGTGGAAATCTGCCTCTTTCAGTAGGGACCAGAAGAGATACACACATCCACTCCATAGCTAATGTTATGCTGAGTGACACTGGTGACTGCATGGGTCACAGAGCTCTTTGAGACTGCATGTGAACATACCCTTCAATTAATATAACTGTCAGAATAAATTAATCACAAAGCCCCGCCCCCCAAGACCAAAATGGTTGTGAACTCGCCCAGGAGTTTTGCTGAGTGTTGTTTGGGTGAGGGAATGCAGAACATACACAACTGAGAAAGACTCAGAGGCAGGAAGAAAGCCAAGCAGCAGCCTCAGCCTGTGAGCAGTGTGACCCTGAGAAGCCTGCCTAGAGGAAGGATCTGGGTCTGGTGCTGGCGAAAGAGGCTTGGGGCTGTACACAAAGAAGCTCTCCTGTATTTTTTTTGGTTCCTCCTGCGTTTGGAGAAGCAGGTCTTTGTATATTGCTTGTAAATAAACAAGACTGCATAAAAGAAACTACTAGTCACCATCATCCATTTCCATTCCCAACTGGAACATCCCCAAGCCCCAAACATTGACTAGCTGCTCGGGTCAAAAAGGGGCAACACTAACTTAGCCTCACATGCATTCACTGCACAACCTCACTTCACCCCAAACACTGATAAAAAGTGACATCACAATACCTCAGATTCCACAAGACTATAATTCACACTTTTTGTTCCTTAGTCAATGACTAATCCACTAACCCTTAGTGCCACCCAACCAGGTCACTGAAGGTTTTGTGCATTAGTTGCGTCATCTGAAAAAAATGTTTATGATTCTTTGTCCTTACATATTTGTTTTGTCATCAGAACTTTGCAGAGATGGATAAATATTAACTCAATTGTACAGTTGGCCTAAATTCAGAGATTTTAACAGCTTGTAAGAGGAACCATGGCTTAGTGGGGGAAAGTATGGATTCTAGCACGGCATAAATTAGTGTTCTGTTCATGACTCTGCCACAAGCTACCTTAGCAAATCACGTAAACTTTCTGTAACTGATCCTCAGCTTCTATAACCTGAGGCAGCTCCATTTGCTCATTTACGCTAGCACATATGCTCATTTACACTAACTGAAGATTATCTGTGCCCATTATTTCATGTAGGAATTGGGGGTGGTCAGATTAACACCTAAGAGTGGAATTGTGTGAGCTCAGAGATTTATTTGGGCTCTCCAGGGAAAGACTAGGAACTCAGAATTTGTGCACATTGCTCTCAGAGCAGGAGTCCTCTGCACTGGTCAGAAGGAATCTTCATTTACCAAACCTTAGAGCTTCCTTTGACTTTTCTATAGTAGGTCATTTCAGTAATGATGATGAAAATATTCTTCCTTCGTGTTTTTACTCTTTTTATAAAATAATGGTACTTTCTTAAATATCGCCCTGTACTTGCCCTTGAAAGGTGCCTCTTGCATAAGCCAATGTCAAAATCTGTTTACAATGTCATGGTTTAATGTGATTTTGTTGGATAGATCAAGGGATAGAAACAAACATTAAACTGCATAAATTTTAAAAAGGAGCCATCTTAAAGTCTTGGCATCTGTAGAACCGATGTGAATGAAATTGTTTTTAGTTATTCACTGTATCATTGTAACTTCTGTTCACCATTTCATTACGCTTGCCATTTTGCCTACATTGTAACTTCTGTGCAATATTTTAATTCAAAACCCATTTTTAAAATGCTTACTCCATTTTGTAGAAGGCTTGTGCTGCAGCCTCCATTTTTGCAAGCCATACTGTAATTTTATTAGTCTAGTTGAGATGTGTGAATGAGGTATGTATGGGTGATAGAATCAACCTCCAGCACCAGCCCGTCCTGATGAGATAAATTTCAAATACCAACGGCTGAAGAACTAGACAACAGCCCTAACTCAAGCAAGAAGCATCCACCCTAAAAAGGAACAACAGAAGGAAGATCAAAGCCAGGTCCCAGGCTGACAGTCACGCCTGCAATTGACGGGTGATCAAGCACCAAACCCAGAGGCGGCGTGACACAGCGAGACCTAGAGACTTTGAATCCGAACTAAAAGCCTATAAAAAAGGAAGGGTGAGATGAGAGATTTATCAACATCAAGGAGCATCGGTGCGCGCCCAACAGAGACCCGGCTCCTCCTCGTGCTCAGCTTCCCTGGCCAGTTAGCTGCCATGAGCTACGATCCCAAGCTGCGAACTCAAACTACAATCAGGACCGGTAACTATCCAGCAGCTGCAGAACATTTTGGTGTGTGTGTGAGTGAGTGTATGTGTATAGGCATTGAGGTATTTGCTAATAGTTACAGATCAATAATAAATGTGGCATCTTTGTCTTGACCCCTAAAACGATCCTGTATGAGTTTGTCTGAACAACACATCTCAAATGTATTTACAATGTTCAGAACACAATCCAATTGCCATTGAGACCTAACCCTAAAGAGTGAAAACATGAGGGGTTTGTTTTTTTTAAGCTAGTGGGGAAATAAAAATCACCCTATAATAGGACCAAGGTTTCAACTTTCACTATGAAAAGACTATCACATTTTTGTAGTAAACCACATATACATGCAAAGTTGGAACTTGCAGTGTCATCTAAAACCCATTGAAGTCAATGGGAGTGTTTGAGCTGACTTCTATTGGCTTTGGATCAGGCCNAAAAAAAAAGCCGCGATCGCGATCGCGATCTGCGGCGGCAATTCGGCGGGAGGTCCTTCGCTCCGAGCGGGAGTGAGGGACCCTCCGCCGAATTGCCGCCGAATCGCTGGACGTGCCGCCCCTCTCCCGAGGGGCCGCCCCAAGCACCTGCTTGGTCAGCTGGTGCCTGGAGCCGGCCCTGCCTACGACCCAAGTTCTAGGTCTGAACACACAGCCCTGTTGATTTGGATGAAAATTGGAAAACCAGAAGAGGGGAATGGAGGATACATGGAGTCCTTGACATCTGGTTAGCAGACCCAGCAGCGTCAACCACCTCTGTAATTGTCTATAGATGGGAGGAGCTGAGTGACACACAGAATCCCTTGCATGAGGAACTCAGGGAGTCCCTGAAATAGAGGGGGATGGGAGAGTGGCACACAGAGAACTTTTGTGTGGGAATGATGGGATGCAAGAAACTCCTGGTGTGTACCATGAACTCAGTCTACAGAAGCAACAAAGTGTGTGCCCTCTAGTTATATATTATTCTAGAGCCCATAAGTTTGCTAGGTGCCTCACAGACATAGAATAAGGCAGATCCCTGACCGAGGATAAAGAAAAGGTTACAACATATAAGCAAAATGACTGAGGTGAAGTTTGGCATGCCTTGTTCCTACCATGATTATTTTACTTCTCCATATCTCCTTTATCTGTTCCCTCTTGCTATCTGTCTCTGAGCCAGCCCTCCCCTCTATCTAAAACAGCATTGTTATGGTCAGCTATAGAGACACCCTTATGCTCTTAATGAACCACAATTAGCCAATAGAGGGCAATATATTCACACAGATATAGGGCCAAACCATGCCATTTAGGCAGTGGCCCAAGGAGGGGGAAGGGTTGAGATGCACTGTCCTACAGGAGTGTGTCTCAGAGGCACAATCCCTCCCAAGCAGCCCAGTGCCTGGCGTAATTCCCCACCCTGTAGGCTTGCTTACTCCACCATGGGCTGGTGAGAAGAGGGGGAAATGCCAGTGCCACGGTCCTACCTGCTTCTCCCTGCTGTTCGCCTACACGGAGATCTGAGAGAGCATGGCCTGAATATGACATATTGGCAAATTGATGGTAGAGACTCTAAAATGATGGACAAGTTTGTGTAAAACCTATTCTTCATTTCCATAGATGTGGTCCCATTTTTCATGTGCTCCTGTTTTAAAGGACGGCTCAAAGTAAGATCCTCAGGAGGGAGGTCGTGGCATAAGCCAATGAACTGTAGTTCGGTGTTTGGCTGTGAGAGCAACTGACTTGAAAACCACTTTAATGACATCCGCGAGTCCCCAAACACTTGAAAAATCACCAGCAATGCAGTCTCCTGGAGAATGCCCAGAGAGTGAGGGTCAAAATCAAGCACCTGATTCCAAAAGTGTCTGAGAGATGAACATTCTAAAACGGGGCTGATATAGGTTGAGGATCTATGCCAGGATTCATTGTTGCATATAAATGTAGATGCAGATATAAATTATTTTCTAGGCATATGTAATCACTATATTGTATTCAGATACTTCAGAGGATTGCCTATTTCAGCTACACATCTTTTTTCCAACAATTATATTCATAAGTTATGTGTATGTGCAGTAAATAAGCTGCCTATTTATTAAGGCATATGGACATAGTGTCTGTAAGAGACTTCCATTGGTAAAAGCTTTCCTTGTCTTCAGTGGGACAAGATCAGGCCCATAGTAAAGAGTTTTTTCTAGGTTTGTATCTTAACAGACCAAGGAGTAATGGTCTCAAGTTGCAGTGTGGGAGGTCTAGGTTGGATATTAGGAAAAACTATTTCACTAGGAGAGTGATGAAGCACTGGAATGGGTTACCTAGGGAGGTGGTGGAATCTCCATCCTTAGAGGTTTTTAAGGCCCGGCTTGACAAAGCCCTGGCTGGGATGATTTAGTTGGGGTTGGTCCTGCTTTGAGCAGGGGGTTGGACTAGATGACCTCCTGAGGTCTCTTCCAACCCTAATCTTCTATGATTCTATGATTCTATGATTAAGCCTACATGTGATATACTAAAGCTCTTAATTTGTAAGTATCTGAACAAATGACAAACAAGGAAGATCCTTCCAAGGGAATCCAGAGTCCAAAAAATGTTGAAAACCAAGATAAATGTCTGCTAATATTTTTAATCCTTTGTCTAGTTTGTGGTTATCGGGTCATAAAATGAGGGACACTGAGGGCCAACAGTTGCCAACTTAGGTGCCTAAAATGAGGCATCTAAATAAGAGGTTTGATTTTCTGCCATATAACTCCATTTGGAAGTTCTGGATGCTCAGCACTACTGAAAATCAGGCCACTTCATTAGATGGCTAACTACAGATTTACTTTAGCCCCCCAAGTTGACATTCTGGGGTATTGTGTAAAATCTGCTGCTGCACAAGCTGAAGGAATTGTTAACTAAGTAGCTGGCATGTTCTTCTTTCTTCCCTGGGTTTGTGACCTCAGAAAAAGACACCAGAATGTTTCAGGGTTGCTGACTTCTGGTCGGTCAACCACCAAAATAAACCCTCTTCCTTAACTCACCAGAAGCGGGTCCTGCCCATCAACACTCCCTTTGTCAATCCACATCCCCTTTATTTTGGAACCTCTGCACTCTCTGGAAGGCACAACAGAGTTTGGATTGAGGAACGTCAGAAAATGTTGGCTGTCCTCTGTGCAATGGAGCTATGGGAGCCCTAATAATCAACCCAGTTATGTAGCCCTTATTCATGCTGAGTAGTTCTTATGCAAATAGTGCCACTGAAATGAATTGGACTACTCATGTGAGAAAGTGCTAGCCAAGGTAAGTGTTGCAGAATCTGATCCAATGCTATTAATACTTATGTAGCACTACATGTTTTCAAAGAAATTATATAAATTTTAACTATACCTCATAGAGCCTCTGCAAGGTTGGTGCAGCCTGCATTCTTCCCATATGCATTCGAGTGTGGGGAGGGATTGTACCTTCCTGAAACATAACCACTCTCCACCTGCCTGGGGAGCCAGTGGTCCTGCACTGCTCAAAATGCAGTATTGTGCCATAAAACCATGATCCAATCCTACAGTTCTTTAATAAGAATAATTTGTGGTCGCTATATACTACAGATTGTATTAGTTTGCTGCAAAATTCTGACTGTGACTCTGACAGATTACAGCATACATCCCCAACTGGCTTTCAAGGCCTCAAACAGGGAAACAAAAATAACTTCTTCTGATAGTTTTTAAGATTAACTCAGGGGGTTAATAGCTTGGAAGCTATCTGGGAGGTATTGAACGTCCACTCTTTCTAAATATAATGTAACAAAAAGATCATATATTGTGCCATGGGAAATATCCTTTTTTGTTTGTTTGAGAAGATGTTGCAAATATTTTGAGTCATGAGGGACTCATCATAAAATTAGCAATGCAAAAATCAACAAGGCCAATTTTGTTTGACAATTTGCATCCTTAAGAATAAAAGGCACTGTGTCAGGGCTAATCTCCACTACTGAGATCAGCCGGAGACTGTTTTATCTGTAATAGAAAAAATAAATCAACAAAGCAGGAGAAAATATCAGATTTTCAATGACCTGTGAAATCAGGAAGACTTCAGGCCAGCCCTTTAGAATTAGAAAGATGCAGTTGTTTGCAACCTCTGATCCTTTTATCAAATATTTCAAATGCCCAACATGCAGGCTTTATGTAAATATTAACAACAATGGTCAAATGTTACTAGTCCCATTACACAAGTTTTAGGAGTCCTTTCTGCATGTCTGAGTGATGTTGACTTGCTTCTCAGGGCTGGTCTGCACTACCACTTAGGTCGATGTAACTTATGATGGTCAGGGGCAGGGGTGCTGGAACAGTTTTTATAATAGGGGTGCTGAGAGCCATTGAACCAAACTGTAAACCCTGTATATAATGGAAACCACTTCAAGCCAGGGAGTGTAACAGCATACCTAGTTCCAGCACCTATGTTCAGGGCCCAGGGTGTGAAAATGACACCACCCTGAGTGACATAAGTTATGTCAACTTAAAGCAGTGTCCACACTGCTCTATGTCGGTGGGAGACGCTCTCCCATCAGCATAGATCATCTTCACCAGATGCGCTACAGCGGGGCAGCTGCATCGATGTAGCACAGTAGTGGAGACTTGCCCTCAGGCTCTGTTTTCCTAACCATAAATTTGTTTATTTCAAATTTATAAGCTGAGCTCCTCTACACTGTAATTTTCATATTTGCTTAGAAACTTACTATAAATGCAAAACCTTAATATGATTTGAAACTGAAATTTCATGAGCTTTAAAATCTATGTATACTAGTTACTGTGTAACTGTATGATTAGGAAGATTTTCTTTTCTAGTTATGGGTCTGTGTTTCCCACAGAACAATGCAGTCCGTTTGACATCCAGATGACTCATATCAGGATGCTCCTGTGTGTTGGAAGCCTGAGGGGCACAGCTGGAATGGAACTGGAATTGGAATGTGAAGCAGTTCTGGAGCTTACACATTGATTTGGATACATACCTAACCATTAAAAATGAAATTGAATAGGATCTAGGATACTCTAGTGGGGACAAGTGCTGAGAAAAACAATTGGAATAATCTACCATGGGTGGAGAAATGATCACAGAAACAGATTTTAACATGTCACTTGCCCCTGATGGATTGCTAATTCAGTGGTTGTTAAGAATGGCTCCAAATGGCACTTTCCTCCAACCTCAGGTTAACCACTTCCATATGCCCAGTGCTCCCCTGCTTTTCCCAGCCACTAGGGAGCAGCCAGAGAGGAGCCAGCAAGTGGCTAGCAGGAAACAGAAGCTTCCCTTGAGCTTCTGCCTACCCTGCCTGTTCACTTGAGAGCCCCTGGGGAGGGAAATCGCAGATTGCATTCCACTTTCCATTTAAACTCATCTCAATGAGATATGTGAAGGAGAAAAAGCTCTTCTGCTAATTCGTTGATGGGAATTCTATTCATATGATCAGCTACCATATGTCAAGATAAGGCCTTAGCTCACTTGCTCTGAACAAGGAGGGCATATGATAGTATAAAGTTCCACTGCTGTAGGGCTCTCTCAGCAGCATCAGCAAGAGACAGCCTAGCTGATGAAGAAAAGGTACAGTCAGGGAGGACCAGTACTACAGAAGCTCCATATCGACAGTTTAAGGACAGGTGGGTCAAATCAAGTATCCGCCCCTGCCCCCCCCCCCCCCCCCAATGTCCTCCTGAAAAGAGGGACAAGAACGGCTCCCATGACGGCTCCCATTCCCTCTATTACTTGGCAGGCAGAGAACAAATAGACATCCACCTCCATCCTGAGAAAGAGAGGTAGACACGGGAGGCTCCCCCCTCCAGCATGGCAAATCAATCTGCGGTTGGGCGCATGAGTCCATTGACCTCTTCAGACCCTCCTCAAGTTCAGAATTCCACACTGAAAGAGAATTTGTAAATTGCAAACATCTTGCTAATTCTGAGGATTTGTCCAAAACTTCAGAATCCAGGACTTTCAATTCATGCTGATTTGCTACGCCAAATAAGACACCACTGACTGAGGTTAAAGCTGCAATTCATCATGGCTATAGTAGTGGCAGAAATATCCAACTCCTTGTAATAAATGGTTCAGTTCTCTTTGAATATATATCTAATCTCTCCAAAAAGAAGGCATGATGCCAATGCAAGAAGGTTATTTCAAATCCATGCTGAAAATAAAAACAGAAGGATAGAACGTAGAAAAAAAAATGTTGCATGCTGCAACAGGCGAATGTAGAGAAAGACAAAGAAGTAAAGAAATTATTGACAATTAAAAAGCAGTCATGTGGGACAGCAGAGAAGGGATGGAAATGATGGCAACAGTTAGCACTTTACAGACACTGACTATCCAATCCACTGATTACCTTTAAGAGTAGGTAAGTCTGCTATAGATGGGGAAAATGCAGCAAAGAAAGCTTAAGTGGTTATCAGAGTAAGGTTAAGCATTCAGAGTTTCCTTACATGGCCTGGGATAATATCGGTGCTAAAACTTTGGTGTGATTCCACAAATTCTCTGTACACCATAAATGATTCCTTCTGGTTTCAGGTAAAAAGAGAGACATCATCTTACCAAAGTATTTATTTCCTTTCTCTTAAAGGACAAAAAGCCACATTGTAACATAAAATACTTATTTCCGCTCAAGTAGCTAGGCGGGGTTAAGTTCACAGACCTCAAATGCCTTCCCTAGGCTTTTAATCTTTGTTATAATAAGGACTGGTTGCATCCTAAGCATAACATCAGCTGGCTCAAAATTGAGCAAACAAATTCTTCCCCAAATTAACTTCCCATCCTTTCTTTCGTTTAAGATCCAAGATCATCCTCAGGGAACCCAAGATAACTGGCTGGTAAATAACAACATTAAGTTTTGGAGACGTTATACACCGCTACCTCGATATAACGCCGCCCGATATAACACGAATTTGGATATAACGCGGTAAATCAGTGCTCTGCGGGGGGGGGGGGCTACGCACTCCGGTGGATCAAAGCAAGTTCAATATAATGCGGTTTCACCTATAACATGGTAAGATTTTTTGGCTCCTGAGGACAGCATTATATCGAGGTAGAGGTGTATTACCAAAGAGACATAGCAGGAATGACACCCAATTCACAAACACATAGTTCCAAATTTTTAAATTTAGGTGCATCAAGTTAGGTACTTCAATCCATCTCGTGTCACCTAAATATGCAAGTATCTTATTTGTCTCTTAGGACCAGATTTTAAAATACATCTAGACACCCAACACCCATTGAAATCAATGTGTTTTAAGCAATTAGATGCTTTTGAAAATCCCACTAGCACCAATATACCTTTAAAAATCTAGCCCTTATAGACTTTAAATAAATGAATGTAAGTCATAAAAATACAACTAAAATACAGAAAAACATCTTTGTTATCTTGAAGAACCTTCATTAGCCTCCTGAGAGAGACAGACTCATATTGTATTCTCTCTCATCTTTCCCCTCTTCCACTCCTCCCTGTGTTGTCATCTCTTCCAGTTTATTTTTGTCTATTTAGATTGTCAACTCTTTGGGGGCAAGAAATACATCTTTATCAGTGCTGTAAATTGCCATACTATAAAAATAATTAGCAATAATATTGACAGCGGTAGAGTTACTGCAGATTTAAAGCAACTCCAAATTTAAACTGATGTCAATGAGACCAGAATCTGGCTATGGTTATGTATCCAAAGCTTACTCCAATCTTTGCAAATCCCATCTTTCCCACTAGGTCCACATGAGTTTTGCCCTTCCTTTCCTCTTACCTAACCAAGAGAGTCACATGACTTGGCTCCCTTTTCCATCCATGAAACATTCCTTTCATATCAGCTACATGACAATACTTCTGTTCTCAGTCATCCAGCTATACTCCCCAATCCTCCCCTATCAGACAAGTTCTGCACCATCTCTCCTTTCCCATCCTGGCCAATATTTTAAAATCCAGCTCTCAAATAGATTTCAAGAGTGGCAGATAATGAATGATGCTATAGAGAAAAAATGGGCTTGCTTTAGAGATGTGTGCCAAGAAATGGCCACAACTTCACTTGGACCAAGAGGATCAAGGAAAGAAGAGTGGATAGAGTCATAAATATAGAAACTGAGGAAAGAAAAGCCTTTAAAAAGAGGCAAGCAGAGGTGGCATGACAAAAACAATGCCCGCTGCAGCAGGAATATATAGAGAAAGACAAAGAAGTAAAGAAATTATTTGGAAAGATGAGAGAGAATGGTTTGATAAAGAACCAAGAGAAGCCAAAGAAGCATCAGTGAAAGGTGACTAAGGAACAATTTCAGGTGTGTAAGCAACTGTCATCATGGTTCCAGAGTCAAAGTGGTATTGTAAAAGTGAAAAATGGAAGACTGTTAACAATGGAAGCAGAGCAAAACGAATGATGATGGGAACATTTTAATGCAGTACTCAACCAGCCAGAGCCACGCAATTGCCAGCATAGTTCCAGAGTCACAGTGGTATCATAAAAGCAAAAAATGGAAGATTGTTAACAATGCAAACAGAACAAAAGGAACAATAGCGAGAACATTTTTAATGAGGTACTCAACCAGCCAGATCCCACAATTCCAAAAGATGAAGGTGAAGAATTAAACTGCTAGAAATTCTGGAAGCAGAAATAAAGAAAGTAATTAAGCAGCTACAAAATGGTAAAGTGCCTGGTGAACACAAGATCACTGTTGAACTGTTTAAAGCTGATGAGGATGTGGGAGGTCATGAAATACATAAACTTGGTAATATAGTTTGGGAGAAAGAACTCTGCTCAGAGGTTTGGAAGAAAGGTGTGATCTGTAAATTATCAAAGAAAGGCAACCAACTGCTGTGTGATAATTGATGAAGAAAAACATTACTTTCTGTACCCAAAAAGTGTTCTGCATGATGCTATAGAATAGAATAGAATCAAACTAGTTGTCACTGTTCAGGGCAACTGCATCTGTATTTCCCTCAACAAGGACACCTGCTCTCAGGCTTCTGAAAGTTTGCAAATGCTAGAAGCTCACAACAGGAAACATAATGCATTCCATCAGAAAGACTTGCAGAAAATATTTGGTGTCCACTGGTGAGAGAAAGTGACTAAAGTAACTAATGCTGATGTGTTAAAAAGGACTGGCCAACGGATTGTACAGACAATGATTTGAGAAAGAAGGCTGAAGTGGTTTGGGCATGTCATACTGATGTAAAAAAAATGGTATTCATAGACAAACTTTTCACTGGATACCACTTGGTGGAAGACTGAAATGAGGAGGACAGCAGATGACATATAAGAAAACTAAGAAAGATATTGTTATCATGGAGCAAGTAATGTGGCACTAAACCGATGAAGGTGGAAACAGATGGGGGTTGTCTCATGTGTCACAAGGCATGAGAGCATCTAATCTAATCCTGGTCCATATGACCTCTACATAATCCTTGCATTTCCAGGCTAGCAGGACTCTACCTTCCAAGGGGAAAACAATCACAGGCTCTGATCTCCTGTCCCAGTTTTTAGGTCAAATTTTGTGCTACTTCTGGGCTCCCAAAGTTACATTTTTACAGTCCTTGTACAGGGTGGGATTTGGACTGATAAAACTGGCTCCCACCCAACAAGGACTGTAGAGGTGCTATGTCTATGCAATTATTTCTGAATGATAAATTGCTTGTGTCTGTAGGAAGATAGACAGTGAAGGAAGGTTAACTTTGCTGAAATGAATTAAACTTAACCATTAAAAGGTTTTTAAACAACATTATCTTAGAAAAATGACTACATTTGAACCATTAGCAACTGGTGAATTGGATAATAAAAGCATTATTCCCTCAAACTATGACATAAAAGCTCTGGATCAGAGATCTTAATTTATGGTCACTTGGAGAAATAATATCAATGGAAATACCTCAGAGAATGAACAGAGTATGATTTGGCCCAGTGTCTCTGCTTCCTTGGTTTTCAGATTTAAATTATTTTTACATTGATATATCAGTGGTATTTAACTCGGATAAAACTCAAAAACATGTCCGAAACACAAATGGTCCCTGTTTCAAGGAACGTGGAGAGGAAGGGAATTTTACACATATTTTATACACATCTGCCCAGCAGCACAAAGATTTTGGATCAAAATTTCCAACCAGATGGGGAAAAATAACATGGTGTACTTCAGCTCAAAACACTCTAGTGACTTTACTAGAATTGCCATTTATTGATTCAGCATTTAGAGAACACAAGGCTTTAATACCTTATCAACTTATAGCTGCTCGGATCCCCTCTATTTCCACATGGTATAACAAAATCTAGAAAAAATGTTCCATGGAAAAGTGAACACAATAAATATATCTCAGCTAGGTAAATGAAAAACCATCAATTAGTGAGATAACTGGCTGACTGTTAGGGCAAAGTACTATATATATATATCAATCTTCATAGTAGAAAAGGCTCTAATATTATTATTATAGCAGGGCACATGAAACATAATCCCTAAAAATTAAAGAAAGACCACCTCTCACTCTCAATTAAAAATACAAGATAAGGACTCCAAGTGAAATCCTGCCTCATAGAAGTCAATGACAAAACTCTCATTGATATCAGTGGGGCCAGGATTCCACGACGTATGTTTATATTGACCAAACTCACAGCAATTTACCAAGAAGTTACCCAGGGGACACTAGTTTGTTGGACTAGATGGCAAAACTATGTAATAAAAACTGATTACGACCCAGTTGTTGTAATATGGAAGGTATGACCAATTTGCTTCTTTTAATCAAATATTATAAAACATTTCTTGCATTACAATGTAAAAAAAATACTTTGTGGGGGATAACATGTCTACAGGCATTTTGTCAAACAATTTTTTATCCCAAAATATACATTTCCCAAGGTCACCTGTGTAATTGTAGAGAAATACATTATGCAGCACAGCAAACAGGTTACACATGGAGGCAGCTTCACAACAGTAAACCAGGTAACTTGTCTTTGTATCAGTGTTCGGGCTGAGAAGTAGCCTTCATTTTCCCATCTAGTTCACTCATTGGTCTTGGGGATGCATGATTGCTACCTAGTGGCTACTACTGGAAACTGAAGCAATTTACAGATGGCAGTGAAGAGCTTGCTGTGTTTTAATGCTGGTGTCTATCATTTTGTGGTTATATTTGAGAATTAATTAGTTGCTTCCGCACCTGGGAAAAGTACTATTCATTTGATGTACTTTATGACTGTATTGTGCAGGAACATGGAGGGAAAGGGAAAGATGCAGGAACACTCTCCCACACCCAGGTGCAAAGGTCAGTCACAATCACAGCTCCTGGGCACAGAGAAGTGCAGGTACTGCATAGGGGATGCATACTGCTCTGGAGGGAGTGAAGAAGATCCAGGACCATGGCCCTTCCCCCTCCACGCAATTGGGAACAGGCTACACCCAAAGCTTGCAACGTATCGATCTTTATAACCATGGTGTGATGGGAATATGGGTAATATTTAAGGAATATTATAACTATATTTAAGTCTATACCCTTTTGGTCTTAATGTTAAATGGAGTCACCACAGAGTGATTTACTTAGTGATGGCTATTCCTCTTGGGTACTGGCAGATTTTCCATGACACAGTAATAAGTTTGCTGTCTATCCTCACCGGGGAAAACTAAGTCAGTGCTGAATGTGTCTGTGGCCCAGAATCTGCTGAGAGTGGTGAGTCACTGGTACAGTTAGGAGAGGCTGTGAGCCAGAACTCCACTGGGAGCAGGGAAACTGAGTCACAATGGAAAGGTGATGTGTGTCAGACCTCCCCTGGAACAAAGGAGATGCTGGGTAGTAAAGAGTGCTGCCAAATTCATGATACCCAGAAGATGGTGGGAAAAGACTCAGTGTGTGAAGCAACCACTGGGGGAAATGTAGATGTTGTGACAGACTTAGGGGTACCCAGGCCTGTGAGTCACCTTGTTATCCCCCCCACACTTACAGTGTGAGGGAATCTTGTTTATAGTAACTGGGTGTGAGCTCTCTAACACCACCAGGCTTCCAGCCACTCAAACACTCTCCTCTGGCCTACACCAGCCCTGTCTTTGCCTTGCAGGATAGCAATAGGTGTACCACAGTCCCTGAGTCCCCTTGAGGCATTCTCCTGTGATATCCAGCCCCTGGCACTAGCTACTCACAGAAATCCCAGATTCTTTGCCCCCAACGGAGCAGCATACCCCAGTTTACCAGTTTTACCTCAAACCACCACTGCTGTGTAACACACAGCACTTGAGTGATATGGGGAATTTCTGAATTAACCCTCTAGAAAGCTGCCTCTGGCTCTCTACAAGCTCTCACACAGCCCTGTCATGAGAGGTAAGGAATAAGGACCTACCTCCCCCAGCTGCTCGGGGGGATCCTCTCAGAGCAATCCATGTAGGGCTTATGCCTCTCTACAAACTGATCACTTTCCACGGTGTGTCAAGAAGCTGCACACCCCTTGGCAGGTCTGTTTAGAGCAACGTTAACTCCCACAGGGATTTCTGCTCTAAATGCTCCGGGCCTGAGGGAAGGATTATGTGGAAAACAGGCCTTTCCCTTGCTCCAATCCAGGCTCTGCTGTTCTGATGCTACAGAGCTGATACGGAAGGCCTGAGGGTTCCTGGAGAGCATGCTGCAACACCAGCAATCCCATGCTGCCGCGGCCACGGGGCTACGTTATCTTTCTCCCATGGCACCTTCCAATGGAAGGAAGAATGTGACACGTGAGTTGGAGTTTCTCCCTGGCTTACAGATAACCCATCCTGCAATAACACAAGTGTGGACTCAGGGGAATGCTGTGCTGGGGTGTACATGCCCTGCAAGATACTCACGCATGAAGGGAAGCAACACTGCTGTTAGCACTGGAGTCTGGGCAATAAGGAAGAGGAGTTGGAAATTCTCACTGAGGAGGGGAAATGGGGGAACCTGGTGGGATGATGTGTATGACTGGACTGTTAGTGTTGCTGGTTACAATCCATTGAGGTAGGGGAAAGAGGGTAAAAGTGGTGGGCAGGGTGGCAGTTGACATTAGACCAGCAGTTCTCAAACTGTGGGTCAGGATGCCAAAGTGGGTTGCAACCCCATTTTAATGGGGTCACCAGGGCTGGCTTAGACTTTTGGCCTCCCCACCTGGGCCAGTGGGGCTCAGACTTTGGCTTTGGCACTCCCACCCCCACCCCCACCCCGGCTCGGGCAGGCTCAGGTTTGGTCCCCCCTCCTGGGGTCGTGTAGTAATTTTTGTTGTCAGAAGGGGGTCGGAGTGCAGTGAAGTTTGAGAACCCCTGCATTAGACACATCATTGCCTGTTTGACGTGCTTGGTTACTGAGAACCCCAGGACCTCGAATGGACAGGGATCAATCTGCTAACTCACACAGCCCAGTAGGGGAACCGGTGTGGGGCTGGCACAGTTCACTGAATCCAAACCAGAGAGCAGGAAACGTTTCTCCTTTTGCACCTGTCTGTGACTTGTGGGAAGAAATTAGGTTAGCCTGGGGGACTTCCTATTGGCAGACAGTTGGGGGAGGTCTCACGTAGCCAGGAGTAAATCATCCTTGGAGATTTTGAAAAATTATAGATACTTTTCTAATACAAAGTTTTCTACCCAACTAGGGGTGACTCTATTGTGGGCCTCCTTGTGGTGGATAAAGATGATCTGATCACTGGACTGGATGTTCGTGGTTGCTCTGGGGCCAGTGATCATGACTTGACTGTATTCAGTAAGGAGGTTTTGGAACAATTGATAAATTAAACAGCAATAAGTCACCAGAACCAGATGCTATTCACACAACAGTTCTGAAGAAACTCAAATGTGAAATTGCAGTACTACTAACTGTGCTATGTAACCTATCCTTTAAATCAGCTTCTGTATCAGGTGACTGGAGGATAGCTAATATGACACCAATTTTTAAAAAAGGCTCCAGAGACACTCCTGGCAATTACAGGCCAGTAAGCCTAACTTCAGTACCAGGTAAACTGGGTGACGTTATAGTAAAGAGCAGAATTATTAGACACATAGATAAACACGATTTGTTGGGGAAGAGTGAACATGGTTTTTGTAAAGGGAAATAATGCCTCACAAATCCACTAGAATTCTTTGAGGGAGTCAACAAGCATGTGGATAAAGGTGATCCAGTGGATATAGTGTACTTAGATTTTCAGAAAGCCTTTGACAAGGTCCCTCACCAAAGGCTCTGAAGCAAAATGGGATAAAATGGAAGGTCCTCTCAGGGATAGGTAACTGGTTAAAAGGCAAGAAAGAAAGGATCTGACTAAATGGTCAGGTTTCAGAATGGAGAGAGGTAAATAGTGGTGTCCCTCAGGGGTCTGTACTTGGACCAGTACTGTTCAACATATTCATAAGTGATCTGGAAAAGGGGATAAACAGTGAGGTGGCAAAATTTGCAGATGATACAAACCTACTCAAGATAGTTAAGTCCAAAAGAGACTGCAAAGTGTGACAAAGGGATCTCACCAAACTGGGTGACTGGGCAACAAAATGGCAGATGAAATTCAATGTTGATAAATGCAAAGTAATGCACATTGAAAAACATGATCCCAGCTCTACATCTAAAATGATGGGATCTAAATTAGCTGTTACAACTCAAGAAAGAGATCTTGGAGTCATTGTGGATAGTTCTCTGAAAACATCCACTCAATGTGCAGTGGCAGTCAAAAAAGCTAACAAAATGTGGGGAAATCATTAGGAAAGGAATAGATAATAAGACAGAAATATAATATTGCCTCTCTATAAATCCATGGTATACCCACATCCTGAATACTGGTGCTGGCCTCCCCCTCTCAAAAAGATATACGGGTCTGTCTCATCTTACGCTGGGGTTATGTTCCGTGGTCAGCGCCTAAAGCGAAAACCGCGTATAGTCAAAATTACTTTGAGTGTAATGGCGGGCAGAATCGCCCGCACTACAGAAACAGTATTTAAATTGTTATTTTTATCTTTTTTTTTGTTTTTTTTCTTGTTTTTGACTACCGCAAAAAGCTGAAATCGCACATGTTAAATGCGCCTAAGATGCGACAGACCTGTATTTGAATTGGAAAAGGTACAGAAAAGGGCAACCAAAATGATTAGGGGTATGGAACAGCTTCCATATGAGGAGAGATTAATAAAACTGGGAGTTTTCCACTTGGAAAAGAGATGACTAAGGTGGGTATGGTAGAGGTCTATAAAATCATGACAGGTGTGGAGAAAGTACATAAGGAAGTGTTATTTACTCCTTCTCATAACACAAGAACTAGGGGTCACAAAATGAAATTAATAGGCAGCAGGTTTAAAACAAACAAAAGGAAGTATTTCTTCACACAATGCACAGTCAACCTTGGGAAACTCTTTGCCAGTGGATGTTGTGAAGGCCAAGACTATAACATGGTGTAACAAAGAACTAGATAAGTTCATGGTAGATAGGTCCATCAATGGCTATTAGCCAGGATGGGCAGGGATACAAAACTATTCTCTTGAAGTGTCCCTAGCCTCTGTTTGCCGGAAGCTGGGAATTGGCGACCGGGGCTGGATCGCTTGATGATTACCTGTTCTGCTCATTACCTCTGGGGCACCTGGCATTGGCCACTGTGGGAGGATAGGGCTCTGGGGTGGATGGACAAATGGTCTGACCCAGTATGGCTGTTCTTATGACCAATAGAGGGCAGTCCCAACCAGCAATATTTATATTTGGTGCACTTAAAGGGATAACTTTCCAAAGCTGACAAAAATTATTAGTGAAAGTGTTTTGGAGAAAAACATTAAACAGAACAATGTGAATGAAAATTGGGAGCTATTGTTTAAGAAGCTTGTTAAATGGGGGCAAAAGCCACATTGTATAATTAGCTGATCTTGCAATGGCCTTCCACTTAACTCACTGGCATTTCTCCATCTGTAAATGTGGTAACAATTTTAAACTCTAGATCCAATAAATGACAAAATTTCAGGGAACATTCTAGGCCTCAATGGTCTGATCATTGGGTTGATGGTGGTACACAAGAGGTTCCCATAGGGTTCCCGCCCTCCCTCTCTCTCCCCAAGAACCACCCTCATCCTCTCTCCACTTACTGCCCCCACATCCTCTGCAAACTTTCAAAGATGGATGACAGGTGATGGTCTTTGCTCATGGGGTTGTTGCCTAGTGGTCAGGGTTTTGGCCCTTCAACATGGGGGAGGAGGGAGGTAAGGGAGCCCAGGTCCTCCCACTGGGCTGTGACCCAGGCCACTCTGAGGCCAACACAAGGGTCTGATGCCCAGGAGCGCCATTAGGCTGCCCTCCGTGGAACACTTCTTATCACACCGCTGTTGTCCAAAGTTCACCGTCTATTACAGGAGGCTCTGAAGGGTGTCAACTCATTGCTTGGCACCTCTTCATGGCCAGGCGGGGCATGGCAGCTGTCTCTCTCTTGGGGTGGCAGCTGCCTCCTCTCATGACTTGGCCCTCCAGCCAGGCCAGTTCCAAGCCTCTCCCCTTCCGGGGTAGTCCATAAACAAAAGCAAGGGAATCAACACCAAAAAACTGGTTAGTAGGCATGAGGGGAAAATACCTCCCTCTGAAAATACCTCCCTCTCCTGCTTTCCCTCAGGACCTACAAGATAGAGGTCCTTCCTCTTGCCTGGTCTGCCCACAAGTCCTCGTCCAGTTTGTGCATCCCCTGCAGGTGTGGTGCAGCTGGGCTGGTTGAGGCCAGAGCAGCTCCTTAACCCCTTGTTCCCCAGTAGCATTAGTGGGATTTGTATTCCCCATCACAAGTCCAAACAGAGGAGAAAAAACCTTGAAGATACAGCTTTCCTAGCAGGCCTGAGGGCCTATTTTTGGAAGGGGAGCTTATTGTTATCTTGGGTATGCCGATCTAATGCTACAGATACATATTTTGGGTAGCAAATACTTATCCCATCCAGCAGTGACAATGTGAATTTTGAATCCTTTTTTATCCTGGCTTCTCTTTAACTCCTTGGAAGGTGACTTTAGATGATGCTTTGTGCAGCAGGCATTCTTTTGCCCTGTATTCTCCTGGCTTTTCTGTTGCTGGATTTGGGAGGAGCGTTGGTGAGAATCCACTCTGCTGCCTGCAGAAGGTTGCATGCTAATCCAAAAGTTTGTTACTTAGGGTCCTGATTTCCTTCCGTTCCTGGAAGGTGATGTTTGGAAGTTTTTCATGGAGCATGAAACAAAGTCAGAGTTAGTATAGGTAAATGTCCCCAAAACATAACTTCACCCTTCCTTGCATCAGCCAGATCCAGCCTCTTAATTTCTTTTGTGCTGTTTTAAAGTAAAATCAGTGTTACCCACACACCTGCATGGGGTGTGCGTGTGTGAATCTTCCAAGGACAGAAATGAGATGAAGTGTACACGAGAATTTCTGAAAGAGTGATATAGAAGCAATGTTGGAAATCATGGCCTTGTGGACAGACAGAAAGCAAAGTGGGGGATTCTTTCTCCCTCCCAACATGGCAATACAATGAATATAGCCTCTATTTCATTCCATTGGAAGACACTTCTACACCTGCTGGGCCAAACCTGCTGCCTGGGACTGCGGGTGCTACAAGTGGCCAGCAGTGGGCCAGAAGGAGAAGGACTATGCAGGAGCTTCTGGAGATGGGGCAAGGAGCAACAAGGAGCACCTTGCTTTCAAAAGAGCCAAGGAGGAAAGGGACACAGTCCATGAAAAGAGACTGTTCCTGGGGTTCCTGGAAGAAGAGAGAAAGAGCAGGGAGCAGGACTAATTGCTCAGGGAGAGAATGCTGGGTATATGGGCCAGCAGGGTGGTTCATCCAGCTCACATCACAGTGCCAGCACCAGTGCATGTGCCAGCTGCAGTGTCTGCTGGTGCATAAGTCCATGTTCACATGACAGTGGAATGGTGGTCCTGGTCCTGGTTCACAATGGTCAGAGGGTGGAGTTTGTGACAGGGGCAGTGAGCAAAATACCAGAAGGGGTTTCTGTTCCAAACTATTGACAGTTTTGTGTCTGAGAGAAAGATCCTCTAACCCCTGTCCAAGAGACGTACCCTGACTCCAAGAGCAGTGAGGTGGCAGAGCGCATACTGGTTTATGCCATATAGTACACATTTTCTGGTCAGCCCTGAACTCTCCAATTCCCTGATGAATGTTCTTCTGACACTTAATAGCTTGTATATTTTTTCTGTAATGATTATTCAGAGGCTCAGCCAAATCGGCCAGGTCCCGCTCCCACCTGGTGACTCACTTTCCCCCTCTCGGAAGTGGGGAGAATCCTGACCCACATTCAGAAAGTGTTTGATCCTCTGCTCTTGCTTCCCAAGTCCCTGCCCTCCTTGCCACACCCCAGCCTCTGCCCTATTCCCCAAATGTCCATGCCCATGTTAGTGCCTGTCTCACCCCCCAACTGCAAGGTCTCACACACAGTCTCCTGCCAGCAAGCTGAAGAGGCCCCTGGGTCTGGAGCTGGAATCGCATATCCTGAGAGCTTCCTTTGAATGGTGTATTCACCGTGGGTATGAGAAAGGACAACACCCATATGCAGGTAGAACATCAACCTCCACCTCTGTTAATTCACTTCCCCATTATGAAATCTACCCTGGGGAAGAAGGACATAAGCCCCGACAATCACCTTCACCTGTGGGTGTCCGGCCCTGGGAGCCTAAACCAACTGGACTATCTGCCCCATCACCTAAACTTCCCTGTCTTTCCCTCCTAGGGCCTTGTCCTAAGTGCTCAGCCTGGCCCCTTCCCAGCTTGTCCCTGACCTTTAAAGGACTATCCAAGCCCCTCCCGGGCCTGCTCCCCTTGTGGGTCTCTGTTCTGGCTGAGCACAGCCTGCCCTTATATCTTTCAGCAGGCCTGGGTCCTAGTCACATGCTGCTTCTTGTCACGTGACCCCCACACTTATACCCGTCACCCTAGGGAGCTGCATAACCTGGGCTAGGTGCAGTTGAGCTCCAACCCCTTTCCTGGCCATCTAACCCTGGGACAGGCTGAAACTGGAAACCTGTGGGCTAACAGTAACTGTTTGCTCTCAAAGGTGCTGAAGACACAATGGAAGCGGAAATCCTTTGCCCTGGATTTAAATTATTCCAATTGAAAGTGAATGAGAGAGTTATCTTCCTAGCAGCAGAAAATGTATAGATTGATAGATCATAAGGTCAGAAAGGACCATTATGTGCATCTAGTCGCACCTCCTGTATAACTCAGGCCCTACAATGTCACCGAGTAGTTCCTTCAGCCAAACCTAACATGTGACTGAGCCAGATCACGTCTTTTGCAACGACACCCACATCCACGACACAGAAAATCTTCCAAACCTCTAGGAGGCTCTTACCTTCTAAACAGGGACGTCTGTTTTCTAGTAAAATCAGTAAAAAGGAAGGAGAAAACTCAAAAGAGGTTCCTCCTCGCACTCACGTACGTGAACCCTAATACTCTCTCTGTCCTCAAAGAGAGACCTCAGGAAGGAGACTTGCTGAAGCAAAGCCACAGGGGTCTCCGAGGTTTCCCTGGCCCCGCGCCCCTGTCCAGCCTGGCTGATGTCAGCATCTCTCTGTGAGGTCACCACCTCCCCACCACCTTTGACCAATAGGCTGAGGTCCTGCAAAAGGCCTTTGTGATATCACTGCCACACCCCTCCCCTGCAGTGCTGATGTCCTGCCGCTGGCCAGACACTTTGGAGGTTTGAGCTACTCCCTGTGGATCACCCCACTCAATGAGGGTTCATTCTAGGAAGCAAGCTGGCTACACAGTAAAACATCAGACGCTGCTCCCAATGCTACACTCAGTTTTTCAGCAATTAGTAGACTTTATGGCCAGAAGAGACCATTAGAGCGTCTAATCGGAGCCCCTGCATATCACAGGCCTGCTGTATACCACAATAGCTACTTTTTGGGCAAACACATTCCAGAAAGGCATTTAATGACATCAAGAGATGGAGAATCCACCACTTTCCTTGGTAGCTTGGTCCTGTGGTGAATCATCCTCGCTGTTGAATCTTTGTGCCTTATTTGTAATATGAATGTGTCTCTTTTCACCTTCCAGCCATTGGGCCTTGTTATGCCTTTCCCTGCTAGATTAAAGAGCCCTTTAATACCAAATATTTTCTCTCCATTAAGGCACTTCAACACTTCAATAAAGTCACCTTTCAATCTTCTTTTGATAAGCTAAACAGGTTGAGCTCTTTCAATAGCTCACTAGAAGGCATTTTTCTCCTGCCCTCAGAACATTTAGTGGCTCTTTGCTGCCCCAGCTGCACTTTCTCAACATCTTTTTCAAATGAGAACACCAAAACTGGGTGCAGTATTCCAATATCAGTCTCACTGATGCTGTGTCACCTCCCTATCCTACTCACGGCTCTGCTCATACGTCTAATGATGGCTTTAGCCCTGTTCACCACAATATCACACTGGGAGCTCATGTTGAACGGCTTGCCCAGTATGGCCTCTAAATCCCCTTCAGAGTCACTGCTCTCCTGCATACACTTCCCTATTCTGTAGGTGTGGCCGGCATGCCTTGTTGCTAGGTATAGGACCTTGCATTTGGCTCTGGTCAAACTCGTTTTCTTTGAATGGGGCCAGCTTGCCGAATGAGCAAGGTTTCCTATTGGTTCCATTGTTGGTTTTCCTTTTCCTGTGGGACTTTGGGCAAGTTGCTCCCCCTTCTATGGCTCTGTCCCCAGCAGTCAAATGGGGATTTAATACTTTCCCACTATTGGAAAGTGCTGGGAGAATCCCACAGCAAAAGCTGCTCTGACAGTGCTAAGGAGCATCTGACCATTAAAGGTCGGAGCGCACTGCCCAGGAGGAGGAGTGTTTGGCTCTGGGGTTTCACTTCAGTCCAGTCTATAGAGAGGGGCCCAGCCATGGAGTTTGGCTCAAGAAGACCAATTCTCCAATTTGTTAAGTGCGTTTTGAATTCCAATCCTGTGCTCCAAAGTGCTTGGTGTCTTCTGCAAATTTTAGAAGCATACTCTCAACTCCAATATTTTCATTAATAATAATATATGGAGATATACCTATCTCATAGAGCTGGAAGGGACCCTGAAAGGTCATCAAGTCCAGCCCCCTGCCTTCACTAGCAGGACCAATTTTGCCCCAGATCCCTAAGTGGCCCCCTCAAGGAATGAACTCACAACCCTGGGTTTAGCAGGCCAATGCTCAAACCACTGAGCTATCCCTCCTCTCATTTGGAAAATGAATAGTACCGGACCCCGGACTGATTCCTGCCGGACCCACTAGCTACACCCTCTCTGTTGGACAGCCAAACGTGGAGAAGGACTCTTGGAGTAGGGGCTTTCAACCAGCTGTGCACTCACATGATACTAATTGCATCAAGACCACATTTCCCTAGTTTGCTTCTGAGAATGTCCTATGGGACTGTGTCAAAAGCCTTATTAACACCAAGATAGATCACATCTACTGTTTACCCACCTCCACTAGGCCCGTAACCCTGTCAAAGAAGGAAATAGGACTGGTTTGGAATGATTTGTTCTTGACAAATCCATGCTCACTAGTCCTAAGAACCAAATTATCCTGTAGGTGCTGACAAACCGATTCTTTAATAATGTGTTCCAGTATCTTTCCAGGTATGGAAGTGAGGCTAACTAGTCTGTAAGTCCCAGGGTTCTCTTTGTTCCCCTTTTAAAGATAGGTCCTGTCTTGTTAATGGATGGGAAGATGTTCTTTTGGGGGGATCTCAGACAAGAACTGGGGCACAGCACCTGGTTTGTTAAGGCCACAAAAATGGAGGCAGGAACCTCTTCTCTCCTGCTGGAAAAGAACCCCAGGTACCTAAAAGAGTGAGACTCACATACCTGAATGGGCTTTAAAAAGGACAATGGTTAAAATTTGGCCCCGACCATTTCTTGTTTCCACAGACTAGACATTTTAGCAAAGCTTAGAATTCCTTGGTGCTAAACACCGTGAATCTCCCCCTTTCTCCTTCACAAAGGGCTTTTACACCCCTTATCTCACCCAGGTTCACGACTGCCCAGAGTTGGAGAATTGTCCCTGTTCCCATTGGACAGATGGGGAGCCTGAGGTACGAAGAAGGGAAGTGACCTACCCAAGGGCCTACACAGCAAGGCGGTGGCAGAGCCAGAAAGAGAAGCCACCAGTCCTGACTCCTGTTCTAACGGACCACAAACCCCCCAGAGGCAGGGATAGAGCCCAGGAATCGAGATGGTGGGGAAATTGCATTGAAACCGTTTCTGTCAGAAAATCCAATACAGACTAAACCAGTTTGTTTCTTGAAATCATAAGGAGTGGGATGACAATTCTTTGCAAAAATATTTAGTTGCAAAACAAAAGCATCTCCTGTTTGTCACAGTGTGTTAAATTGTCTCGTCGCACACAAAGAGGAGACACTTAGATCTCGAAATTTACATAAGATGCTTCAGTCTCAGCTAAGCAGTTGCTGCTCTTAACAATTTCAAAATAATAAAATACAAATAAAATAGAATATTTCAGCTATTCTATGATGTCATAATCTGATCTAAGTAAATGTGATAAGACAGCTCATATTCTGCACTGCTCCCAGTGGCACTCTCCAATGGATCGCCATCTTCCACCCACCGCAAGGTAGGTAAGAGCGGATTGTTATCCCTACTTGAAAGAGGGAGAAGCTAAGGTTGAGAAAGGAGAATTGACTTGTCTTAGGTCACACAGCCAGTCAGTGGCAGAGTTGGGAATAGGACCCAAGAGCCCTGATTTTCAAACTAACCATCGGATCTTGAATTTCATACATTGAATGACCTGAATAAAGTGCTCTCAAATGCACTCCAGACCAACGACAGTGCATAGTAATTATTCAGCAAGTATTTTAGGAGAACTGGAATGTTGGAGAGAATCATGAACTGCTCAGAGACAATTAATGCAGAAAGCAGCAAAATTGGTCAAACATATGACTGGTTATGACTTATTTACTTGGTCTTAAAAGAGAACAACAAGGACCTGTGTCTAAACCCTGTCAATAACCCCCTGCTCAGCCAATCGGGGTAGAGACTGAGGGGAGGGAGGCTGAGGGTTCTCACCAGAGAGCCCAAAGGATGGCCCAGGTCACCAGTGGGGATCACGTTCCGAGCACTATTTCAGCCCCACAGTTTTGGATGGACCTCCCACAATGGGAGCTGCAGAGCGCGCGCGCACACACACACACACACACACACACACACACACACACACACCTACCTACCTCCTGGTGTTGGGAGGGGAACAGGGGAAAGGACAAAAGAAGCAAGAGAAGAAGAGAAAGGAGGGAGGGATGGAGGAAAAGGTAAAACCAAAAGAACAAACCCTAATGTCCCCAGCGATTCTAAGGGACAAAATCCTAAGTGGGGAATAAAATTCTACCACCTTAAGCTAGGGTTTTCCACGCCTAGAATTCAACTGGCACCAGATGGATCAGACTGAACAGGTTCCAAACCTCTAGGAGGCTCTTACCTTCTAAACAGGGACGTCTGTTTTCTAGTAAAATCAGTAAAAAGAAAGGAGAAAACTCAAAAGAGGTTCCTCCTGGCGCTCACGTACGTGAACCCTAATACTCTCTCTGTCCTCAAGGAGAGACCTCGAGACCCCTGTCCAAGAGACGTACCCTGACTCCAAGAGCAGTGAGGTGGCAGAGCGCATACTGGTTTATGCCATATAGTACACATTTTCTGGTCAGCCCTGAACTCTCCAATTCCCTGATGAATGTTCTTCTGACACTTAATAGCTTGTATATTTTTTCTGTAATGATTATTCAGAGGCTCAGCCAAATCGGCCAGGTCCCGCTCCCACCTGGTGACTCACTTTCCCCCTCTCGGAAGTGGGGAGAATCCTGACCCACATTCAGAAAGTGTTTGATCCTCTGCTCTTGCTTCCCAAGTCCCTGCCCTCCTTGCCACACCCCAGCCTCTGCCCTATTCCCCAAATGTCCATGCCCATGTTAGTGCCTGTCTCACCCCCCAACTGCAAGGTCTCACACACAGTCTCCTGCCAGCAAGCTGAAGAGGCCCCTGGGTCTGGAGCTGGAATCGCATATCCTGAGAGCTTCCTTTGAATGGTGTATTCACCGTGGGTATGAGAAAGGACAACACCCATATGCAGGTAGAACATCAACCTCCACCTCTGTTAATTCACTTCCCCATTATGAAATCTACCCTGGGGAAGAAGGACATAAGCCCCGACAATCACCTTCACCTGTGGGTGTCCGGCCCTGGGAGCCTAAACCAACTGGACTATCTGCCCCATCACCTAAACTTCCCTGTCTTTCCCTCCTAGGGCCTTGTCCTAAGTGCTCAGCCTGGCCCCTTCCCAGCTTGTCCCTGACCTTTAAAGGACTATCCAAGCCCCTCCCGGGCCTGCTCCCCTTGTGGGTCTCTGTTCTGGCTGAGCACAGCCTGCCCTTATATCTTTCAGCAGGCCTGGGTCCTAGTCACATGCTGCTTCTTGTCACGTGACCCCCACACTTATACCCGTCACCCTAGGGAGCTGCATAACCTGGGCTAGGTGCAGTTGAGCTCCAACCCCTTTCCTGGCCATCTAACCCTGGGACAGGCTGAAACTGGAAACCTGTGGGCTAACAGTAACTGTTTGCTCTCAAAGGTGCTGAAGACACAATGGAAGCGGAAATCCTTTGCCCTGGATTTAAATTATTCCAATTGAAAGTGAATGAGAGAGTTATCTTCCTAGCAGCAGAAAATGTATAGATTGATAGATCATAAGGTCAGAAAGGACCATTATGTGCATCTAGTCGCACCTCCTGTATAACTCAGGCCCTACAATGTCACCGAGTAGTTCCTTCAGCCAAACCTAACATGTGACTGAGCCAGATCACGTCTTTTGCAACGACACCCACATCCACGACACAGAAAATCTTCCAAACCTCTAGGAGGCTCTTACCTTCTAAACAGGGACGTCTGTTTTCTAGTAAAATCAGTAAAAAGGAAGGAGAAAACTCAAAAGAGGTTCCTCCTCGCACTCACGTACGTGAACCCTAATACTCTCTCTGTCCTCAAAGAGAGACCTCAGGAAGGAGACTTGCTGAAGCAAAGCCACAGGGGTCTCCGAGGTTTCCCTGGCCCCGCGCCCCTGTCCTGCCTGGCTGATGTCAGCATCTCTCTGTGAGGTCACCACCTCCCCACCACCTTTGACCAATAGGCTGAGGTCCTGCAAAAGGCCTTTGTGATGTCACTGCCACACCCCTCCCCTGCAGTGCTGATGTCCTGCCGCTGGCCAGACACTTTGGAGGTTTGAGCTACTCCCTGTGGATCACCCCACTCAATGAGTGTTCATTCTAGGAAGCAAGCTGGCTACACAGTAAAACATCTGACGCTGCTCCCAATGCTACACTCAGTTTTTCAGCAATTAGTAGACTTTATGGCCAGAAGAGACCATTAGAGCGTCTAATCGGAGCCCCTGCATATCACAGGCCTGCTGTATACCACAATAGCTACTTTTTGGGCAAACANCAGGGGTAGGCAACCTATGGCACGGGTGCCGAAGGCGGCACGCGAGCTGATTTTCAGTGGCACTCACACTGCCCAGGTCCTGGCCACCAGTCCAGAGGACTCTGCATTTTAATTTAATTTTAAATGAAGCTTCTTAAACATTCTGAAACCTTATTTACTTTACATACAACAATAGTTTAGTTATATATTATAGACTTATAGAAAGAGACCTTCTAAAAAGGTTAAAATGTATTACTGGCACGCGAAACCTTAAATTAGAGTGAATAAATGAAGACTCGGCACACCACTTCTGAAAGGTTGCCGACCCCTGGTATAGGACCTTGCATTTGGCTTTGGTCAAACTCGTTTTCTTTGAATGGGGCCAGCTTGCCGAATGAGCAAGGTTTCCTATTGGTTCCATTGTTGGTTTTCCTTTTCCTGTGTTTGACCAGAGCCAAATGCAAGGTCCTATACCTAGCAACAAGGCATGCCGGCCACACCTACAGAATAGGGAAGTGTATGCAGGAAAGCAGTGACTCTGAAGGTGATATTGTGGTGAACAGGGCTAAAGCCATCATTAGACGTATGAGCAGAGCCGTGAGTAGGATAGGGAGGTGACACAGCATCAGTGAGACTGATATTGGAATACTGCATCCAGTTTTGGTGTTCTCATTTGAAAAAGATGTTGAGAAAGTGCAGCTGGGGCAGCAAAGAGCCACTAAATGTTCTGAGGGCTGGAGAAAAATGCCTTCTAGTGAGCTATTGACAGAGCTCAACCTGTTTAGCTTATCAAAAGAAGATTGAAAGGTGACTTTATTGAAGTGTTGAAGTGCCTTAATGGAGAGAAAATATTTGGTATTAAAGGGCTCTTTAATCTAGCAGGGAAAGGCATAACAAGGCCCAATGGCTGGAAGGTGAAAAGAGACACATTCATATTACAAATAAGGCACAAAGATTCAACAGCGAGGATGATTCACCACAGGACCAAGCTACCAAGGAAAGTGGTGGATTCTCCATCTCTTGATGTCATTAAATGCCTTTCTGGAATGTGTTTGCCCAAAAAGTAGCTATTGTGGTATACAGCAGGCCTGTGATATGCAGGGGCTCCGATTAGACGCTCTAATGGTCTCTTCTGGCCATAAAGTCTACTAATTGCTGAAAAACTGAGTGTAGCATTGGGAGCAGCGTCTGATGTTTTACTGTGTAGCCAGCTTGCTTCCTAGAATGAACCCTCATTGAGTGGGGTGATCCACAGGGAGTAGCTCAAACCTCCAAAGTGTCTGGCCAGCGGCAGGACATCAGCACTGCAGGGGAGGGGTGTGGCAGTGATATCACAAAGGCCTTTTGCAGGACCTCAGCCTATTGGTCAAAGGTGGTGGGGAGGTGGTGACCTCACAGAGAGATGCTGACATCAGCCAGGCTGGACAGGGGCGCGGGGCCAGGGAAACCTCGGAGACCCCTGTGGCTTTGCTTCAGCAAGTCTCCTTCTCGAGGTCTCTCCTTGAGGACAGAGAGAGTATTAGGGTTCACGTACGTGAGCGCCAGGAGGAACCTTTTTTGAGTTTTCTCCTTTCTTTTTACTGATTTTACTAGAAAACAGACGTCCCTGTTTAGAAGGTAAGAGCCTCCTAGAGGTTTGGAACCTGTTCAGTCTGATCCATCTGGTGCCAGTTGAATTCTAGGCGTGGAAAACCCTAGCTTAAGGTGGTAGAATTTCATTCCCCACTTAGGATTTTGTCCCTTAGAATCGCTGGGGACATTAGGGTTTGTTCTTTTGGTTTTACCTTTTCCTCCATCCCTCCCTCCTTTCTCTTCTTCTCTTGCTTCTTTTGTCCTTTCCCCTGTTCCCCTCCCAACACCAGGAGGTAGGTAGGTGTGTGTGTGTGTGTGTGTGTGTGTGTGTGTGTGTGTGTGCGCGCGCGCTCTGCAGCTCCCATTGTGGGAGGTCCATCCAAAACTGTGGGGCTGAAATAGTGCTCGGAACGTGATCCCCACTGGTGACTTGGGCCATCCTTTGGGCTCTCTGATGAGAACCCTCAGCCTCCCGCCCCTCAGTCTCTACCCCGATTGGCTGAGCAGGGGGTTATTGACAGGGTTTAGACTCAGGTCCTTGTTGTTCTCTTTTAAGACCAAGTAAATAAGTCATAACCAGTCATATGTTTGACGAATTTTGCTGCTTCTCTGCATTAATTGTCTCTGAGCAATTCATGATTCTCTCCAACATTCCAGTTCTCCTAAAATACTTGCTCTATAATTACTATGCACTGTCGTTGGTCTGGAGTGCATTTGAGAGCACTTTATTCAGGTCATTCAATGTATGAAATTCAAGATCCGATGGTTAGTTTGAAAATCAGGGCTTTTGGGTCCTATTCCCAACTCTGCCACTGACTGGCTGTGTGACCTAAGACAAGTCAATTCTCCTTTCTCAACCTTAGCTTCTCCCTCTTTCAAGTAGGGATAACAATCCGCTCTTACCTACCTTGCGGTGGGTGGAAGATGGCGATCTATTGGAGAGTGCCACTAGGAGCAATGCAGAATATGAGGTGTCCTATCACATTTACTCAGATCAGATTATGACATCATAGAATAGCTGAAATATTCTATTTTATTTGTATTTTATTATTTTGAAATTGTTAAGAGCAGCAACTGCTTAGCTCAGACTGAAGCATCTTAAGTAAATTTCGAGATCTAAGTGTCTCCTCTTTGTGTGCGACGAGACAATTTAACACACTGTGACAAACAGGAGATGCTTTTGTTTTGCAACTAAATATTTTTGCAAAGAATTTTCATCCCACGCGTTATGATTTCAAGAAACAAACTGGTTTAGTCTGTATGGGATTTTCTGATGAAACCGTCCCTTTTCAATGAAACCGTCCCTTTGCAATAAGACAGACTTCTCTTTTCACAGCCAGTTGATCGCCCAGTGTCATCACCCTGCCTGCTGGCTGGGCAGGGTAACTCCTCAGGTCACCACCCTCTCCAGCCTGCCTTAGGCTTGGAGAGTGAGGAGGAGGGCAAGGGATGGCTGGCGACCCTGAACATCCGCCATCCATCGCTCCATCACCTAGAGCAAGTGAGTGGCATTAGGGTTCCTCTGTGGTGTTCCCTGTCTGTCTGGAGAGAGGCAGAAAGAGGGGGAGAGAATCTCTCCCAAGGAGATTGGATTTGCAAATCGCCCTCAGCAGCCCCTCGCTCTCAGACCGGGGAGGGGCTTCTCCAGAGCCGTCTCCAGTGTGTTTGGAAAGGTCCCAGCAATGGGGCTCCCAGCCCTTCCCTTGTGGGAGACTGTTCCCCAGGCGGAGAGGCTCTGAGCTGGGCCAGACTCTGTGAGCTGCCGAGAATGGGAAACAAGGGGGCCCTGGACTTGCTATGCCTAGGGACTTTGACGTGGGGAATGGTTTCCTGGGAGAAGTCCGGACTCCTGGGTTCTGTTCCTTCTCTAGCCTGGGACGGGGGAGTGTGGCCTGGGATGACAGGAGGGAGCTGCTTGTCCAAAGTGACCGATGGTCTTTGTGACTGACCCCAGTGCTCGAAAAGGAGGAGTGCCTGGTTATTGCTGCACCAGGGATGACGAGGGGGAACATTGGGAGCTGATCATGCAAAGAACTCCTGCCAGTGTGTGTAGCTTGCACTCCCTGCACTCCTGTGGGGGGAGGAGGAGCTGCTCTGGCTGGGGCAGGGATGGGGAGGGACCAAAAAGGCCCGATAGTGAGAGGCTGCCTTGACCCCAGACTCATACCTGCTCCCTGCTCAGTTCCAGGATGGCCAGGCTCCCGAGGATGTTCAGGAAGAAGGCTCTGCAGGTGGCCCCCAAGCCTGAGGGAAGCAGCTGCCATCATCCCCAAGAGCATAGGGGCCCCTCCATCCCCACTGGGGGTGGAAGTGCCCAGCCTTCTGACAGAGGAAACCTGCTCCCAGCGCAGGCGCCGAGGTGGGAGAGGCACTGGCCAGGCCAAAACAGAGCTGGCCCAGGATGCGTTTGGGCAGGCAGGACCCAGCCCAGGAGGGGAGCCGGGCAGGGTGGCTCTGGGACTTGTTGTGTGGGCAGCACCGGCCCCAGGAGCCCAGCCCCGATTCCCAGCAGGAGGCATCACCCTGCCCGGTTACCGAGGACCTTCCCGCCTCCCCAGGGCAGGAGGTGGAGGATCCCTGTCCCAGCACCAGCAGCTCGGCCCACTCTCCATGGGACAGCAGTAGCTCCTGGGACTTGGGCAGCAATGAGGCCGATGGGCACCGCTGCCTTGTTCCAGGTGAGGAGCCAGGCTGGGCTCAGGGAGGGGTGAGGACGGGGCTGTGAACACCCTGGGCCCAGGCGCTCTACCAGTGCTATCGGGGCGGGTCCCCAGACCAGGTGTCTGGCCTGAGCCACGTGAACCCCACTGACACTAGATGCTGCCACTTTGGTCCTTGGTGCTCCAGTTGGGGGTGGCAGGCACTTCCCAGGGAGTCCAGGACAGTGGGGGGGTGTCTCTTTGCTATAGGCTCCTGAAGGAGTTGGGGGCTGAAGGCATCACTGAGAGGGGGGAATGTGGGGCCCGATCTGCCCTAGGTCCCAGAGGTGGGAAGGGGGCACATTGTCCCACCACGTCCCTGTCCTTCCCCCGAGTGGCAGCAGGAGTCACCCTGTCCCCTTCTCTCCCTGGTGCAGGGACCCCCAGGGACTCAGAGGACGAGGAGGAGGAGGAATGGGTGGACATGGCCACAGAGGAGGCTGCTCTCAAGAACATCCGAGAGCAGCTCCAGGGCCGAGAAAAGGTACAAACGTTCCCCAGCTGTGCTGGAACCGAGATTGTCCTGCCTCTTCCCAGCATCCCAGCCCCCTGCAGAGGGTCTTGTCCCTAATGATCCACCACCCCTAATGGGGACCTTTCTCCTCCGTGATCTGGGACTCCCGAGATGGGGGTGTTTGTCACACACCAGCCAGGGTCTCCTCCCCCCACAGGCACTGTCCCAGTTCCTGACCCTGCTTGTGTAGGAGTTGTGGGTGATTTGGACAATGGGCGGGTCCCCACTATCCCCCATTCAGGCCTGAGTCCTGCAGCTGGTGTAGATGGGGCAGGGAGGTCCCTGCCTAACTGGCTCTCTCTCCCCTAACCCCACTCCTGGTGGGTGCAGGATGAAGCCCAGCAGCTCATGTTCCTGCACGCCATCCACCCCGCGTGTCTCGCTGCACAGCAGAGAGGGCAGGACACACTGGAGTCGCACTGCTGCAAGGCAGCTGTGGTGGAGAGGATTGTGTTGAGTGAGACACGGCGCCTGGCAGCTGAAGGGAGAACAGAGACATGGGAGGGGCAGGGGTCTCCCTGGGCCAATGGATGGCGGATGGCTGGTGCTGGATGGGCAGCTGAAGACGGGGATTGCTGGGGCTGAAGATTGGGGAGAAGAGATGGGAGAAATTCTGAGATTGATCACTAGTGGGCAGGAATTGGAGGAGTGGGAGGCAGGTGGGGGGATCCTGCTGGCTGTGTGGGGCGCTGGCTGTGTAATCTCCTCACCGGGAATTGTCAGTGAAGCCCGAATCTCACACGCTCCTTTGTCTCCTTTGGGTGTCACAGGAGCTCATTGAGGAGCCGCTTGATAACTCTCCACCCGTCGCCATCCTCAGTAACTCCCTGATTGCTGTGGGCAACCTCAGGTACCGAGACCCTCTTGCCCGGTTCCCCTAACCCCGGTGCTGCTCAGGCCCAGGGCTGGGAGTAACTGCCCCTCCCACTCCCAGGTCATCTCCCAAGGGTGGCTCCTCTGGCAGAGGTGATGGGAAGGTTCCCTCTCTCCTGGCTGGGCTGTTCTTTTCACTCCAGTAACATTGCAATGGCTCTGGGGAGAGGCTCACTCCCAGGATCAGATACAGGAGAGGCAGCAGGGTCCAGGGAACAGGCGCTATTCCTGCCCTGCCCCTGTCTGTCTGTGAGGCCTTGGCCTTGTCATTCCCTGGCTCGGTGCCTCAGTTTCCATTCTCGCCAGCCTCTGCCTATTTCCCTGCAGTTTCACGTCCGTGTTGGTGCCAGTCCCACCCCCACACTGCACAGTCTAATACCGGCTCCTCTCTCTTGCCAGCACCATGACACCTGCCCTGGAGCCACAGCTGGAGACCCACCTCCTTCGAGCTGCCCTGCATGCCGTCTTCACCCTGGGCACAGAGAAGGACACCACCCAAGTCAGGTAGATCATGCTAAGGTCATGGATTGAAGAGCCAGCTGTCACCCTGCCATGAATCCTTGCTAATTGCCTGCAGTGGGATGTGAATGAGAGAGGCCAGGATATGTGTCTGGGGGTCTCACCAGTGCTTCCCAGAGACCCCTCTTCCCATCCTGTGGAAGGTGTAGCCCCAGTTTCCCTAACTCTGACCCATGGCTCTCCCTTGCTTTGCAGGATCTGCATAGGGTTAGCCAGACCTCCTGGGTGCCATGCTGGGGAACCTGCTGGCAGAGTCCCCAGACACCGACAGGCGTCAATACATCTTGGAGGTGAGCCCCATGAGAGGGGTGGAGGCAATTTTACCTGAACTCTTAGATCCATTTTCCAGTCTGTCCTCTTAGCTGGGCCCCCAGTGGGCCGTCCTTGGTCAGGGCAGTCAGTGCAATGCAGTGTCAGGCCCTTCCTCCTTGAAGGACAGAGGAAGGAGCTGGGACTTCAAGCCAGAGCGCTGCTTGGTTCTGTTGAGCACTAACCACAGGGCCCCTGGCTGGCTTGGGGAGGGAGAGTCTGAACCCCTCCCCCCGGGGAGATCCAGAAGATGGTCCTCAGAGAAGAGTCACAGGCTCCTTCCTAGAGAAACAGGAGGACCTCAGAGAATCAGCCCTTCTCTCCAACGGGCACTAAGATTCCTGGGGGGATTGTGCTCACACTCAGTCCCTTCACCCAACCAAGGACTTGAGAGCCAGGGAGGGGGGAGGGGCCTGTCTCCTTCCTGGTGAGCTGTTCAGGAATCAGGAGTTCAGGGAGGATGGGACCAGCCCCGACACCGAACATTGTCCCAATCTAGAGAGACAATGACAAGTTGTGACCTGCAGGATACAAGCGTCGTCCTGAGGGCAAAAATCCCCTTCCAAAGCTCTGTGATCAATGAATCAGATATTCCACCCCTCACACAATGTCTCAGCCCCCTGGGGATGGGGAGGGGCTCATTAGCACAACACATGCATCTGCCCATTGATCCTGAACTTCCTCCTTTCCCCACAGCACATTAACTATTGGATCGTGTCCAGGGTGTGGCAAGAGAGAGCCAGGGCCATTAGGAGCAGCACAGCCCTGCTCAGATCCACCATCACCCTCCCTGAGTTTGACGTAAGTGGCCTCTGACCCCAGCTTCCTGACTCCAGGCCTAGGTGGGCTGGCTCCAACGGGCTGTAGGATCTGCTGCTGCAGGGGCAGAACCTAGAATCCGGGGTAGGACTGGTTCTCCCATGGTCTCTAAGGAAGGGGACGTACAAGGCCATAGAAAGGGCTACCAAGGCCAGCAAGGGCAGGCCGAGCCAAAGTCAGGCTGAGGAAGAGCCCCCGAAGGGACGTAAGACCTTGTTTCTGTTAAAGACATTTTTGGACTTTTCGTTTGGGATGAGCGCGACCCAGGAAGGAGTGGACTAAAAGACGGTCACCTGGCTGAAGGGCTGAGTTCCCAGCCAAAAACTGCCAGAGGGCCCTAGCGACTCTCGGCGGGGGTGCTAGCCCAGCAAGAAAGCTGTGACCCCAGGCCTGGCCAGGAAGGGGCACCTATCGGTGAGTGAAGTCTGTTACAAGCCTGCTTCCATTATGGTATTGGAGGGTGGTGGGGATGGCCTATGGGAGAGGATGGCTGGAGTGGTCATACAGAAGGGGCAGCAGGGTCCAGTGATGAGAGCAGGGAACAGGTTGTACTGCAGCCCTGCCACTGAGTGGTAACGTGATCCTGGCCAGGTCACTCTCCCACCTGGTGCCTCACTCTCTCTATCTTTGAAATGGGGATCATCCTGACCCACATTAAGAAAGTGTTTGATCCTCTGCTCTTGCTTCCCAAATCCCTGCCCTCCTTGCCCAACACAGGCCTCTGCCCTGTTCCTCAAACTTCCATGCCCATGTTAGTGCCTGTGTCACCCCTCAACTGCAAGGTCTCACGTACAGTCTCCTGCCAGCAAACTGAAGCGGCCCCTAGATCCGGAACAGGAATCGCAGTTCCTGTTCGCTGCCCTGAATGGAGTATAGACCATGGGCATGGGGAAGGCCAACACTCACATCCAGGTAGATCATCAGCCTACTTCTCTGTCCCAGGAGCAGGAAGGCCTCTGGTCCTTGCTCTCTTCTGTAGCTGGACTGCTAAGTTGGGGGTGCGGTGGGCAGAGATGGGAACAGGCCATAGGATTAATCAAGTGTCAGGGGGAGACTCCCCCTCCGTGGGAGATGATATTACCCCTCTGAGGGGAATCCCTTCCTTGCAGATGCTGTGCTTTGGTTCCTGGAGTCTGCCAGGAAGCCCAGCTCCCATCCCTAGCAGCTTGGCTGTTCCCTACCCTGCTGTGCACCAGGCCCTCTGCAGAGAGCTGCTCTGGGCAAGTATTGCAGAGCCAGCTGTCACCCTGGCAGGTGTAGCCCCAGGTTCCATAACCCTGACCCATGGTCTCCCTCTGCTGGCAGGCTCTGAACAAGGCTGCCCAGAGACATGGATGCCATGCTGAAGAGCTCACTGACAGCAACCCCCAGCACAGACAAACTCCAGCACATCTTGGAGGTGAGCAGAATGGGCAAGAGCAGCAGGAATTTTACCTTAGCCCTGGGGAGGCCTGGAAATGAGACAGGATGATCCACGTTTCCATTGCGTTCTGCTACCTGAGAGCCATTGGGCCACCCGTGGTCAGGGCAGTCAGTGCAGAGCAGTGTTTAACCAGTTACCCACCCATGAGAGGACCTTATGATGTACCTGTATGGCACAATAATTCTGCATTGAATCAGTTGATTCAATTGCTTATTCTTTGGGGTTCAGACCCTCTGTTCTCCCCCTGGGGTGACAGAACCCTGATTGTCACATCTGTCTTTCAGGCTCTGTCCCAGCCTCTCACACAGATATATCCTGCAGCCAGCCCAGCTCAGGGAGCAGTGGGGACAGGTGATCTCATCCTGTCAAACCAAGCAACATGGGTCTCATTGAGGCTCAGATGGAAGATCCCATGCATCTCCTGGAGGTAAGAACCGTTCACTCTTCCTGCCACTTGGAGCTCTTGCAACAAACAGGGGGCTCCTGCTACATATCCTGGTTGGGAACTTGCCCTATCCCTGGATCCCAGCCCTGGTGCAGAGACCTATTTCTCATCATGACATCCTCATTTTATTCTCAGAGGATGTGTCCAGGATCCTGGAGACTGTTTCCTGCAGGAGGTTTGAGTGGGGAGAGGTCACTCACTGTCACTACCCAGGGGTCTTCAAACCAGGTCTGCAGGGTTCATGGAGCAGCCACACTCCAGCCCTCCACCTGGAAGCCTGCTGAAAATTGCTTACCTGGGACCCATGAAGTTCAGCCCCAGTTTGAGGCTCCACTCCTGAGGTCCTATTGGAGGAGTCTCAGAGAAGCTAATTGGCCCCCTGGCCCTGCTTAAGACAGCAGCAGGAACAGGAAGCTAACTGAACACCAGGGCTGCTCCCTGTTCTGGAGCATGTGCTACCTGTTCCTGCTCCCGCTCCCCCAGCTTGATTTCCTGGCATCCAGACTCGGTGTGACTCGTGGCATCCCATTTGTGGTTCTGACCTCAATTTTGTCTTTTACTGTGGACCATGCAGTATTCTGACCCAGCTGACTCTCGACTCCTGTCTTGTGAGTGTGGACTCTGGCTCTGACCACTAGGTCTGGCTGCCCCGGACCTGGCTGTGACACCGACGTTTGTACAATTTCTCCTATGCCCTTTTCTGCTCTCCAGCTCTGCTCCCTCCAGCAAGACACACCAATCCTTTGGCTCCCAGAGTCCTAGTTGCCTGCTATTCCAGGGCTGAGGGGTAGTGCTTGTATTGCCTCCACCCCCACCTCAGCTGCTTTTCCTATGGGAATCTTCCTAGAGCAGAGGAGAAATCTACTCTTCTCTTAGGATCAGTCTCAGCAGTAATTCCACCCACCCTGGCCTCAGCTCAGCTACTTTCTTTACCTGGGATCAGGGACCACTTTTGAAGCCCTTGGCATGTGGGTGGAGGTGGGGGCAGAGGCTGACGCTCCAGCAGTTCCCACTGGAGGACACCACCCTGTCTTTCTATGGTCTGACTAGGGCTCACCATCCATCCAGGAGCTGAACACCAGATGGGAGCTGATAGATTGTCCTTGGTGGGCCATGTCCCAGTGTGTGATGGAGCTGTGTGCCAGAGAGGGCCAGGAGCAGATGCTCCACGCATGGCCAGGAATGGACTAAACAGCCTGTAATGCCAGGTGAGTACAACCATGGCCACATACAGACACCCTGGGCATCCATGGGGACTGAATCTGGGCCCTTCGCTACCAAGAGCACAACTCACTCCAACTTGAGCCATGACAGTGGTGACCCCTGCCAGCCCCTCTGAGGGGGGTGGGGTCAGTATTATCTCTGTTAGCGGGGCACAGGAATAGAAAGCAACTGGCTGCAAGGTCACACATAACGTCACCGACAGAGGTAGGACTGAAGCACTGTACAGATACGAGTCCAGCTCCAACCACTAGACTCCAACCATTTCCAAAGCCAGAGAACTCAGGAGCCCTGACTCTGACAGACAGTCCTTAAATGACAAGACCAAACTCCATCCCATTCCGGATGCCATAGAAGGGACAATGTGGTGAGCCCCCCTTTGCAATGACACTGTCAGAGACCATTGCTAGTGGGTGCCAAGTGACGGAGCAGGGAGCTCCTGGAGAGACTCCTAGGGGCTGCCCAGTCATGTTTCACCGTGACCCTCTGAGAGCCATGCAAAGAATGCAGCATTGAAGAGAATCTCCTGCAACAAAGGATCTCTAACAAAGGGTTTCTGTTCTCCTAGTCAGCCAGTGAGGCCAGCTTGCAGAATGTGGAAGAGCCGTTTGGCGATGGGTTGGAGGATTCACCATGTAGGTGGCAGCAGCGGCAGTGCCTGGAGTCCCCATGGGCCAAGCCTCCACTCCTGACACTCCAGGCTAATCTCCCACTGCTCTCAGTGGGGCTTTGGCTTTAGCTGCTGGGCCTTTGTGCCCAAACAGAGGACTCGGGTATTTCCATCAGGCTGCTCAATGGCAAATGCAGCCATCCAAAGAAGTGAAGAATGGAAGCGAAAGTGCGAAGCTGGACCATCCGCTGAGCTGCTGCAGTCAAGTGACCACAGCTGGGTAGAGAAGAGGGAGAACTCGAATGTGGCTGGCAGCTGCAGGGAGGAAAAGCAGTTTGGGAGCCAGGAGAATAGAAATAAATAGTTAATGGTGAACACTGCGGGCTTTGTCTTGTGTGGTGAAGGGTTTTAAATGGGTCTTTTTACTATCACAGTAAACTTTAAAATAGCTGTGTATGATGAAAGGGCAGGTCTATAAAGGTAAGAGGTCACTCTAGGAGTTTGAAATCTCAGATTCTGTCACACTTCTTCTACCAGCTGATCTCAACCCAACAAATCCTTCAAGTGGTAGCAGAAGTGAGCTCTTGTCCTCTATTTCTGGACTAGCCACCAGAAAAAGGACACGATACATGTGGCCAAGGAAAGAGACACATGGGGGTCACTTGCAGAATTGCCTGTTAATGCGGCTCTGTAGGGTAGCACAGCAGGGTACCGTGGACTAGGCAAGAGCCACATGTCTCCAAACTTCCAAATTCTTCAGATCCCAGAGACCTCTCTCCAGCTCCCAGAACTTCCTCAGAGCTCCTAAGGAGCCTGATGGAATCTGGCTGCTCTTCCCCCACCTCAGCAGTCCAGAAGAAGCAGTTTGCAGACATGTCACGTGTCCTCTCCTGCCACACTCACATGTGGGAGACTAATGCAGTCACAGTCTAAGTGTCATGCATTCCTCTGGGCTGTGAGAAGCAGGACTTGAGCTGCAATGGATCCTCCTGTGCAACCTCTCTACTGCCCTATCTGGTTTCCAGCCCACACGCAGCAGCGGAGGGCTAAGGAGGTGATGGACTTACCCCAAAGGTGGGGGTGGGAAGAAGCAGAGTGAAGAGGTGATCAGAGAGCCATCCCATAGCATTCCTCCTAGAGTCCCGCCAACAACCATCTGGCTCCTTCCTGCCATAGCCGCAGCCCCTAGGTTCCATGGTAGGATGACCATATATCCCTATGCTGAATATAGGACACCTGGTAAAATTACTTGTATTCAAGCAAGTTCAATGGCAATCAATCAGAACTATGCAGTACAAATTAACATCAAGTTGGCTGAGCCCGTTAAAAAGAAATACTGTATAGTTGGATTCTTTTTATTTACCTTATCTTTAAGGCTTTAGGGTTCACACGGGGAGGGGTGATGCGCACCCCTACCCTCCCCCCCGCCCGACACACACATTCCCGTACTCCTCTCTCACACAGGGGGCATGACCGACCAACTGGACCCTCCTTGTCCGGTGCTCTCTGCCCTCCATGCCTGGCTGGACCCCTGGGACGGACCCACCGCTCCTGTTACCTGGCACCGTGTCTTCCCAAGGCAACATGTGAAGGGGGTCACGCAGGATCACATGCTCCGCTTCCCATATTTTTGTCAGGGTTGACACTAGAATGTGGCCAGCAGCCGCCTTTCAGCTGTATGTGGAAGGGAAGGAACCGGAGCTGCTTCCAGCCGCAGGGAAGGAGTGGGGGAAGGGATGACCTGCCCTGTCATTGCAGAGTTCATCTCTGCCTCCTCCCCCCACCCCCAACCTGTGTGGCCAGAAGCAGATTGTTCCTTCCTGCCCGCAGTGTCGAAAGGCAGCTAACACCTCCAGGCTGCTGCTGACCACCGACATAAGCCAGTCGCATTCTGTCCCTGGACTACAAAGCGGGCAGGAAGGGGTTAAGCCTGAAGGATGCATTGTGCACCAGGGCCCAGGGAACCTGACTGCAGGGGCTTCAGCAAACCCGGCCAGAGAGGTGGCTCAGCAGAGGGTGGGGACAGAGTAGCCCTGTGCTCCCTGGGGGCAGGACCCAGGGCAGGGAGAGGGATGGGTGAAGAGGATGCTAATGCCCTGCCTGGGGGACTGCTGTGGAGCCTGCAGGGTTGAGGAGGGAACAGGCTGGAAATTGCTTTCCCCCACTCACCACTCCAGAGTTAGCTGAGGGGCGGAGCAGCTTCTCCGTGCCAGCGCTGTGCGGGGCTTTGGCACACGCAGGGCTCGACTCCTCCTGGCCAGTGCCCCAGGCTGGAGGGTCGTGGGCTTTCCCAGGGTGCCATCCCAGCCAGAGGCAGTTGGGGAAGGAAGGAGCCTCCTGGCCAAGCTGTTAGTGAGCTGAGCGCTCTGCCCAGGGGCTAGTTCTCCATACAGCTCTGGGAGCGGGACGAGCCCCACCGGCTGGGTGGGTGGGTGACAATACAGAGGAACAGCAGAGGTGGGGGGGCCAAAGGGGCAAAGCAGGGAGAGGCCAGCAAGAGGGGGGGTACGTAAAGGGATAATGGGTGGGCAGCAGAGGCGACATGAAACCATCTGCTGCCTGGCGCCTTCCCACACACAGTAGCCTCTGCAGCTCGCAGCAGGCAGACAGCACTGGCTGGAAACGGGACAGGGGATGGAGCCCTGCTGCTCAAGAGCCAGCATGCAACGGAGGCTGCGCTGGCAGACCAGCGGGGAGAGCGGCTAGCCCTGCGCGCTGCGTCTTCGCCCTGCCACCAGCCTTTTACACCCACACTCATCAGTGGCCACTGGACCCCCATTCACTGCTGGTGGGCAGGCAGTTGGTGAGCAGGGATCCAGCCAGCAGCAGGACCTGCCAGTACTGATGGGGAGAGTGGGGGGGAAGAGAGACAGAAAATACAGGACAATTTGCCCGTTAAGAAAATGTTGGGACACCTGGAGGAGGGCTTAAATACGGGACTGTCCCTTTAAAAACAGGACATCTGGTCACCCTAGTGATAGAAACAATACAATAATTACAATAAAAAATATATATATATCAGAAAATGTGAACTAGGGCCTACACTTGTTAATAGGAAAAGTAATCTAATAAAGTAGGTTTCCCCCAGGTCAGTTGCAGACTTGGCTGGCTTCCCAGGGACCAGGATCTAATATTTCATGGAAAACACCCCTCTTCAACAAGATGGTTCCTCCATGAATGGATCCAAAGTGCCTTTCTCCAATCTGCATTCTACTGAAACAGTCTTGTCTATTCAGAGACAGAACAATTCCATCTGTATAATGGTCTTTTTTTAAACCAGAGTGGTTTTGTTTGCAGTTGTCTTCGATGGTTTTCCATTGACAGTTCTGTGATGGGGCAATGGTAGACAACTGAGCCTTGCATTACCTCATGGGCTAACAGTGAGGGGTGGCAACTCCCTCCTGCATCAAACAAGTTACATCCCCACTGTATAGAGACAACTACCTGAGGCAAGAAGTGATGAGACTACCTCCTTAGCCAGGAGAGGGACAAGACCTATTGACTTGAAAGGAAATTCTCTGTGTTCTAAAGCCCTGAACAGAGAAATAAGCTCTCTGCCTACCCTTAACAGGGGCCCAGAAGCAGAACAGAGTGCAGTGATGGCTGAGACTCCAGCCAGATGTAGGGACACTGAAGCAGATGTGGTGCATTGCCAAATCTATAACAGCCACCCCGGGGGGAAATGCCCAAGTAGAGAGTAAGAAAGCTGCTTGGGAGATGACAAAGGTAACTACAATCAGGATGGAGAGGGGACTTCTTCCTGCAGTCTGACTGCTTAATGATCTGTGAAAATGCAAGAGACCCTGAGCTGGGTATTGATCCTCATTAATCAACAAAAAAAAGTCAACTTTGAATTCTTATATAGCCTGAGTTGAAAAGTTCTGTACAATTGTTTAATGCAGAGTTTACATCATACAATGTTCATCATTATGAACAATTCATGACAATGTAGTAACTCATCCATCTCATGAGAAATGTATAACATTGATTAAACATGTACAAACAGAAATGAATGACAGAGTCATTAAACCATATTGTGGTAACAGTAGTTATGAAGTATGTTAAAGTGGTAATGTCAAATTAAAATCTAGTCAATTAAAAAAGTTAAAAATAGTTTCCAGGTACTACAGCTGCCCTTGTTTCCCTGGGCCAATTTCCTATTTAAATGTTACTGTTCCACCTGTTATGTGAAAGTTGCAAACAAATAATCTGTTTCACCTGATGTCAGTTAAAGTGTTGACAAATACATAAAATGAACTGAAGAGAGAACTTTTTTCTCTATTAAAGTAATATTAGAGATTACATGTAGCGACTAGGTAAACAAATAGAATTCTTACATTGTTTCACTTTCTAAAGAGAGAATGTTTTTCTAAGCTTTTGCACAACAAAATGTCTTTCCCATAAATTTTGTAATTTAGGTATATAAAACAAATTCTTTACATGTTTATAAACAACTATAAGTTCTACACAAGGTGGTCTTCGGCAAATACAGTGTACTTTAGTTAGCTTCTTTGCACTGATAAAGGCTAAAATTCTAAAAGCCAACTATGAAAACCTGCCATATTTGATCTTAAAAAAATGTTAAGAGAGTAGGATTTTCAGAAGTTTTGTCTCTGTTCTCATGAAGTCAATGGTAAAACTCAATGGCTGTTTCAATGTGAGCAGTTAGACTGCCACTGAGTGCTTTCAAAAATCTTACCCATAAATTTTTCCTGTTCATTTTTTTTTTAGAGATGTAAGTAGTAAAATTTTTTGCATTACATATTAGAACCAGAGACCTGACAATTTACGTTCTTTATGTTTTAAAAAAAGAATTAAAACTGAAAAAGAACAAATGCGGAATACACATATATAAAAGTTTTTATGGTTAAGAAACAAAACAGAATTGTGATAAACATTTTTAATAATTACAAGAAGGAGTAAAAAGGTCATTCTAGAAATTAAAGAATTTTAAAGTGTATCCAAGACTGGAGTTTGAAATAAAGCTTTTTAACAGGTGCACTGTAAACATTCTTGATATTTACAAATCAAGTTTTTGAAAAAATACTAGATCACCTGAGTTTCTTAATCCAAATTCAGTCAATCTTTATACATGGAACAAAAAGTATGTGGGGTGTGGTGAAGAATGTGGTTTTCGTTGGTAACAAGTAACACATCATAGAGACTAGACAGTTGTGGAACAGTAACAAGAATGTCAAAAGCAGTCTGCAAGTTTCTTTCTTTCTTCAAATTGTTTGTCCACTACAAGCGAAAGAGCCTGAAGAAACACTGCCATTGTAACGTTAGGACACTGGAAGCGAAAAAGAAAAAATCTTTGTCAAATGTCTCAAAGAACAGTAGGTGGCATAATGCTCTACAGACAAAAACACCTGAGAGGAGAGAAAAAATTAGCTCCACGTTTATTAGCATTTTCCAAATGCTGTACAACAGCTATAGGATTCTGCACCAATTAGCACAGGGGAATCTAGGCCAACCTGAGCAAATTCTTGAGGTTTAATCAATATCATGACTGTAAATTCACCTCACCAAAATCCAACAAGCAATATTACTGTATGAAAATGTGACAGACCGCATCAAAACGTACAGCACAACTAAAGGAAATTAAGTTACAAAGAAGCAATATTGATGTTGTGTCATGATATAGGAGTTACTGGCCACATCAACCCTGCCTTCGTAATTGCAAAATATGTAAATATGTAGTTTCTCTTAACCTCTTTTTAAATAATGAGGTAGCACAAAATGGTTGCAGTCCAGCCAGGAGCAGACCCAATGTAATTCAAATTAAGAGGGTTTCTTTTTTTTTTCCTTTTTCTTTTTTTAATAGGCCCACTCAGGAGCTTCCACCAAAATGGCTTCCCAACAAACCTAAATAAAAAGCAAAATAAAATAAACTTACTTGAATATAAAGTGCATGCGCTAGAAAAGGAAGTTTCCTCAGGACACGGCCACTAAGTCCTTCGCTTTTCCTACAATGAAGCAGAGATGTGCATACTATTGTTTTGCTAAATGCTAGATCGCCCTTCCAGAAATTAAGAGGTTTGCTTTCTGTGGTTGTCAGGAATCTCTCTACAGAGAAACTCAAATTATTGCTAGTTAGCACTATGTAGCACTGGGAGAGAAAATAGAAATCTTTCATCCATTCTTTACCTGTTATGTCTGTAACAATCCTACAAAATATTTTACTTTCATGGGTATTACTTTTACAACTAAATATATACACATATATATACACACACAGGGAGCTATTCAAAAATGCCCAATTGACATACACCAATAGGCTGTCATTTGTTAATGCTAATTTCTGTTACTGTGCTTATCATTTTATGGAATAACCCAGAAAAGTCTACTGTGTTCTGAACACCATAGTTTACTGTTTGAAAGGGCACTATTCATTATATATTGGATATACTGTCGCTTTAAGAAAGACTTTTCTGACCCTTCTGCAAGGGTACACTTTCAAATTCTTTTACTACTCTGATATTTTGTTTGAGCTCTGTTAAGACCCCCACAAAAATCAGAAAAAAATTGCTTAGTGTGAATACACCAATAATCTGCTTTTTATTATTCCACAGATTTTCACATTGTGGTGAAATCTGTCCCATTAGTCCTCTTAGCAAAAAAACAAATAAAAATCAAACCAAAGTAAATGCAAAAAACTATTCATCATCCTCCTCTCCCACACCTCTGCCCATTTCTTAACTTGTGCTTCCAAAAGGTGACCTCCTGGTGAACTACTGCGATCTCTCAGCATCCTCAGATGGGATGAAGGCCAGAGCTGTTCATGCTGAACTGTGGCCACTACAGCCTTAGGCACCTCACTAGCCCAAGGAGGGATTTGATGGGAACTTAAAAGAGCAAAGCAGGAGGCAGGGATGGCATAAAATCATGCAAATTTTTGATAAATTTTGAGATCCAGGAGGATAGAAGCAAATGGCGCTTGCAAAAAAAATTCCCATGTTCACTGGTGAACACTGAAAAATTTTACAATTGACCAAATTTGAGAACTTGCAACAACAATTAAGAAATTGGGAGGTTTCAGAACTCTAGCTGTTGCTAATATATCCAACTCCTTTAGAAATAGTTCCACAAATTACTTTTACACACACATACTTGAGCAGAGTTGCTCACTTTGTACATAAAATGGATGAATCAATAAATCTTAAAATCTTACCTTGCAATTTCTTTTAATACAAGACTCAGCCGTGACACATTATTTTCTACATAACCAATCATCTCTAACTCTCTGAGTGTCAGCAGCTGCTGTCGAGGATATATTATCTGACGCTAATAAAAAGAAAAATGATATTTGAAAGGAGCAACTGCAGTTCTATTCTGAAATGAGACTATGAAAATGGCAACTTCTTACTCAACAGTTCTGCTCTTTGTATGTTTTCAGAATAACTACTGACTCCAGTGACAAATACTGTGTGTTTTACACTGCTAAGAGAAGGACACTTCAAACAACTTTCCCTAACTAATCCTAGCTCAACCCTTAATTTTAAATGATTTATAACTGCTTACAGATTTCAGCAGTAGCACAGAACCAGAAAAGCAGAGTGTGTTATGGTTCATTTACCATTCAGGAACTATTATGGGGGCCAAGGGTGGCATTTATACCTGTGGTCAGTGCAATGGGTCTGTATGTGCCCCCTGGTCTATAGATATGGCTTTAAAAAGTTGTGTGGCTCTGTGGACTACAGAGTGGCTCAGTAGAGGCAGTCTCAAGAAGGAGAAATAAGATAATGTTTGTGTACTATTATCGTTAGCATTTATGCAGTTATTAAAATAGGACATCTAAGTTAAGAATCTTACTTGCAAAATTTTACCTTCATCAGTTCTTCCAAGCAAGAAAAATATATTCTGAATACTGCTGCAGCAGATGGAGGTCCAATATATTGCTTTATATCAGCCCTGTCTACAAAGGCCGCGTCAATTTTCTCTGTAATATTTGAAGTAGTCAAGATTACAACATTGGGATACCTTTAAAACACAGAAAAAAGAGACATTTCTATCACTTACACATAAGAATCATCCCTCAGGGGCATGGCAAAGTGACTGTTTCTCTTCTATGTCATGACTGTAAATTTGGTCCAGATCAGAAGTGGCCAACTTGTTACTGTTGGATAGATGTTAAGTGAAATGATTTGGAGGTCTCAATTTATAGTGAACATATTCCACACAAAAGCACTTTTGTCAGCAATTTTTCTAGAGATCCCCTGAAGACTGAACTGTATGTTAGCCTCGAAAGGAACCTCTTCCAAAATAGCACTGAGGTATAGTCAGGTGGGATAAAGTTTGGACTGCTGCTGCCCATATTGTCTTGTGCTTGAGGGACAGGACTTTAGTTTCCAGTACTAACGAATCAAGCCTATTTTTATAAATACTAATTTCACTTGAAAAAAAAAATCAAGTCTTTTTAATTTGCACTTTTTGTCTAGCATATATTCTGTTTTAGTCCAATGGCAATTACCCTAATTTGCCTCCACATTGAATAATGAAATTTTTAAAAATTTAGAATTATGTAATATTTTAGTTAAAATTTTTACCACAAAGAATTCCCACTTTCAGTGAATTTCTTAATAAAAATGTATTTAGATGTTTTTTAATTTCATTTTTAATTTGTTGGGTAAAGAAGACAGCTGCTTCCATGTACCACGCTCCTTCCACAGCCCAGCCAGAACTTCTAAAGCACAGGTAGGCTGAGGAAATATGGAACAGAGATATCTACCTTTACACAATTCTCAGCATATTAATCCAAAACCCATTGACTAAATTATTTAGTTAATAGTGAAATAAGAAAATTAGCTACTGCATATTTTGTCCTTCTTTCTCATGAATTAGTGCAGATACCCCCCAAAACACTTTGCATTTTTTAAGAATTTAAAGTAATTAAGCACTCCTGAGTATGTTTTTAAGGTGCCTTGCAAATGGTAAGACCGTGTAAGGCAGTAACAAAAAAAGGATTATAATAGGCACTATATTATAATTAAAATTACTCAACTTCTCATGGATGCACACAAATGTAGAATTTGTGTTTTAAAATTTTGCATGTCTGTTTTTATTAAACATAATATTGAAATACTTCACTTGGCTAGCACACAATACAAACACCCAAGATGTTCTGCATTTCCATTCATTTTTTCCTTCAAATTTATTCATAAGCCCAAGGAAACAACAGACATTTAAAAAACAAATCTAAATGGGTAAGGTCAGAATTATTTAAATTAATGACCCTACCAAAAGGAAAGACTCTCCTTCCACTCAAGCCACTGTGAGAAAAATCCTGCAGGTATTGATAGGGCTTGCTCCTTGACCTCAAACTCAAAGTTGGACTGTGATGGACCTAGGTAGAGGGCCCCCCCAACTAAGATTCAGTAGCAAATCAAGGTTGCCCTATTCCCAGATATACATCTAGGGACTGTCAGCGTCCCAGGTTTTGAATCAGAGTGTGGATAAGAATCACTCTCTACAATAGCAGGGCCCAAACCATAAAGGAATGTGAACCGACCCTGGGAACTAACTGAAAGTCAGTGCAATCAAAGAGTACTGGTGCAATATGCTCTATATGGGACAGGCTGCTAAATAAGCAGGCACTAGCAGACCTGCGAGTGGTCTCAAAAGCAATCTCAAAGAGATTGCATTGCAATAAACCAATCTATAGCTGGCAAAGGCAAGGATAAGTGTGGCAAAGTCTACATCAATCAGGAAAGGTCAACATCTCTTTGTCTTGCCAAAGAAATATTGAAAAAGCATTCTTGGCTATGGCTGTTTTTTAGATCTACAACCAGAAACGGCTATGGATCCAAAAATATGACCCGATGACTAAGTCTCAGAGCAAGAAAAAAAGCACTTTTCCTCAGTTAAAGCAGCAGTTGTCACCATCATCAAACAGAAGTTATTTCTCTTAACTTTAAAGCGTGGGTAGACAGGTAACTCTCATGACTCACTTAGGTATGTCCATCACAACTCCTCCTCTTCTCAGTAGGCATGGCTAGTTTAAAATTCAGCACAATTTAACTAGTCAAAGATTTTTGGATTAAGGTTCTAAATGAGAATTGCGTAAAGCCAGATATTGGAATCTGTAATCATTTATCTACGTATGTTCAATATTTTTGAAATTAGACCCCAACTTGGTAATTCCTAGTGGTGTTTTGCTGTGGTAATATGGCTACTATGAATGTTACCTTTTAATTTGATCAATTTGTGTCAATACAGCATTCACCACACGGATAGCATCTGAAGGCTCTGTGCCTGCTCGGAAAGCACTACGAGCTGCTGTGAGACTTTCAACCTGCCCCCAAAACAAACAAACAGGTTAGAGTTAGAGAGCTGGTATAATGCACTTTGGTGATAAGGAGGTGGTGAAATGATCCAGGCAATACATTTTCAGATTGCTGGGAATCTACTCAGATATCAGGAGTAGCTTCTCTGAAATTTTCTTTGTGGATAGGAACTTGTGGAGGGGGAGGATGATTGCTGACAGGGAGGTCTGGGTAGAATGTGGGAAAGGAGGCTGCAGCGATCACTGCTTTCAGGGAGATTGGATCAAGGAGGAAGGACATCAGAGAAATGTACTTAGGACGTAGGTATTGCCATACTGAATGAGATCAGTGGTCTGTCTAGTTAAGTATCCTGTCTAAATGGTGAGTACCAGACTGTTCCAAGGAAGGTGCAAGATACTCCATTATTGTCCATTAATGGGTAACTTGGAATTTTTTGTTTCTTCTTAATCCTGCTCAGTTAGTGGCTTAGTTGATGCTCTCAGGCACTTAGGTTTAAATTTTTAACCTCCCAACTATTTTTTTTAACCCTATTAAGCCATTCGTCTTAATTAAGGCTAAGATTATAGCATGGATATTTTTAGTAAAAGTCATGGACAGGTCACGGGCAATAACCAAAAATTCACAGAAGCCCGTGACCTGTCCTTTACTTTTAATACAAATATCCCTGACAAAATGTGGAGGGTCCAGCACCTGCAGTGGCTGGGAGCTCTGGGGTCCCCCCACGCTGTGTACTGAAGCACCCCCCTCCGACACACACAGCTCAGAGCTCCAGGAAGGGGGGGGCACCACCCGCAGCAGCTAAGATCTCCAGGGGGCCGGGGGCATGGCTAGGCAACTGTGGGGGATCCCCCTGACACCTGCAGCAGCTGGGCGCTGCAGGGTCCCGCTGCTGTGGCTGGGAGCTACAGGGTCGCCGTTTCCCAGCAGCTGGGAACTCCGGTGGACCCCCACCTCCCATTGCAGCTGGGAGCTCCGGTGGACCCCCACCTCCCATTGCAGCTGGGAGCTCCGGGGCCCCCTGCTGCACAGTGGCTGGGAGGTGCGGGGGCCCACTGCCAGCTGCAACTGAGAGCTTCCCTGGGGCTGAAGCAGAAAATGTCATGGAGGTCTCTGGAAGTCACAGATTCCGTGACTTCGGTGACCTCCCTGACATAATCGTAGCCTTAGTCTTACTGATACCTTGTGGCAGTGAATTCAACAGGTGCATTATGTGAGGAAGCATTTCTTTTTGACATTTTTAAATGTATTGCCTGTGTTTCATTGGATGTCCCCCTTATGTTTGGACTATGAGAAAAAGTAAATATGAGTCCCTGATGGACTCTCTACAGCAGGGGTCCCTAATGCGGTGCTGCGGGCGCCATGGCACCCGCCGGGGCGTCTAATGCGCCCACGTACTGTCTGGCAGATGAGCATCCGCCGAAATGCAGCCGAGAAGCAGCAGCATCGCCGAAATACCGCCGATTTTTGGCGGCACTTCGGCAGTGCCGCCTCTGGATGACGCTGCTTGTCTGCCGCATTTCGGTGGCAATGCCTCTGGATGACGCTGCTTGTCGGCGGCATTTCGGTGGATGCTCGTCCGCCGCCACGGTCCTCCGTGGCTCGTCGTCTGGTGCCTGCCAGACAAAAAAGGTTGGGGACCACTGCTCTACAGCATTCATTGGTTAGTATGCCTCTATCATGAGCCCTGTTATTCATCTCCTCCCTTGACTATATGTTAATATTTTCAGTTCCCCATTGCATGAAAGTCTCTCCATGTCTCTTATGTTTGTTTTGAATGCCATTATTTCTGTTATTTTTGTGATGGGGTGACCAGAACTGAACAAGTATTTGAGGCATACAATCAATTTGTAGAACGGCAAGGTATTTCAAAATTATTTACTATCCAAGTTCTTATATATTTAACATTTTGCTTGCAATTTATCACCACTGTGCACTGAGCAGAAGTTTTCATTGAGTTATCTACAACAATGCCTAGGTCTTTGCACTGAGTTATTAGTGTAATTTAGAATCCATCAAGGGGTACAATCAGGGCTGTACAGAGGTTTTTGTGGTCCTGGGATAAAATCTGAAAATAAGGCGCCACCCCATCCTTCCAAAAAAAGTTACCTCTAAGAGGAGGGTGATTTGAAAGTGAGCCTGCCCTACACTCACCCCACAGTAGCAGCCCATGTCTCACTGGGCTGGGCCTGGCTCCACACTCCGGGTATTGTGATCCGGTGCAGCGGGTCATGTTAACACTCACGTTTGGCTTAGCTGCCCCTCCATCATGATGGATGGGTGGCTGGGCCAAACCAGAGTAGTGCTGTAACCCTTTGTGCAGGTCACAATGGCACTTTGGGGTCTCTCTCAAATGGGGCACCCAGGGCAAACTGTCCCTTTCACCCCTCACTCTGGGCAGCCTACTATACAATTAGTTCAATGTACTCCTTCAAATTTCTTCTACCTTGCACTAATATAGAAACGTCAATATGGACATCATGCTGCCCAATAATTTAGCATTTCAGAATGTAACATTAAAAGGACAATCTGTCCTGAAAATCTAAGTTTTGACAGTGCAGTCCTAGTAGAGAGGTGTTCAAAGTGTGGGGCTCAATGAGGTTATTGGGACACAATGAAGGACTGGGATTTAGAGGGGCTGTCTAGCAAGGGAAGTGGATGGGACTATGCGGGCAGTCTTGGCTGCTGGAACCAGGTTTCTTGCCCTCTCGTTCCCCCACTGCCACAGATGTAGTCCAACCAGCAGTTACTCTCCTCTGCTGGGGAGTCCAGTAGGGAGTGTGGAGCAGAAGACTGCACCCTGCAATAACTGACTCCTTGTTGGGCAGAACCTCCTGCTGACCATTCAGCACAACCCCAGGGCACAGAGCCCATCTGGCTTCCCCTGCCAGACAGAACCTGCTCCGGGGAAGCACACAGGATCACGCTGAAGGGCTGGGGCCAGGAGGGGGCTGTGTCTGGTGGGGGAGGGGGCCAGTACTCATGGGGTGCAGCCTTCCACTCTCCTCCTGATCCAAGCTCTGCAACAGACCCATTTACTTCACCTGCACAGGTGGGGAGTGAAACAGGCAGGGAGCTGGATACCAGCAGCCGCACCAGCCAACTGCTGCAGGGAGCAAAAGGCTTCTTCAACTGCCATGTGGTCAGTACTTCTCTCCCCAAGGGTACTGAGCACCTTTCCTCTGACACCCCCATAAGTAATGGGCACACCCCCTCTCCCTCTGATTCTGACTGAGTTTCCTGGGCACTGTTAGAATACAAATAAGTAATTTGCCTGTCCCTCTAGAATGCCTCATTGTCTTCTCTAGCCTGGACTAGCAAATAACTGGTTATCCATAAACTTTTCCACCTCTCTGTTCACCACCTTGTGGCTAGCTCAGGGAGGCTTTGAAAGAGCATTTGAACAGAGAGCCACAGTAATGCATTGTGGTGTACTGTGCTCCGCCTGGGCCTGATGTTTTGGGACCTGTTAGTAATTGTGTAGTGCTTGATGTACATCTATGAATATGACACTGTCAATGCACCTATTAATTTTGAGGTGCTTGCTGTACATTTATGATTATTACACTGTGTCACAGATCCTGTGAGTTGTGTCACACTGTACGGTAACAAGTAGGCAGGTGCTTTCTGAACTGCTGGGCACTCTGCAGTGTATGTTGTGAACTAATAGATGAATTATTTTCCAAATAGAATTTTGTTCAAACAAATAGCTATGTAATTTAAAAACAAATATATTAAAAACTTAAGTTCTGTTCCATTAATATATTAAGGGGAAAGAACATTCACGTTCATTTTACCTAACATACAGCAATTGTGGCTTTCACACATCAGTGTATGTGAAATTGTGGTTATCCTTAATGTTCCTCAGCATGGAGTGGTAGAAGCAGGGATGAGGCCCCAGATACAACAAGGAATACTGGGTGTGTGTAGGGAGATGCTGTAATGTCGCTCTCTATGAACTACAAAGGGAGACGAGCCTGTAGGTCCACAAGAGTCTGCAGCATTTGTGTCCGCTGCTGGAGAAGCCCCATTATGTCCTGGTGTGTATCCCTCCTTTTCCTGTTGGGACTCTCTCGTTTGCTCTTTCCTTCTCCATACAGTCTGTAATAGTCATCCTTCAAGCCCTATGTTCATGGTCTGATGCAGCAGCAATGGCTTGCAGGATCTCATTGAACATGTCTTCCCTAGTCCTCAACTTTCTGCTCTTTATCTGTCTCAGGTGTCCTTAAGGCCACAAAGACAACAAAAAACACAGATACCATTGCCAGTGTAGTCACAACAGAAAGCAAAAGTTAAGATTCAGAACTCCCTTGCCTTGCTCCCCTAAAGTTTTAAACAAGACCTGCTTATTGACACTTCTGCTTGGGAGTGCTCATGCACAGCGCCACTCACAGCCCCAGCTATAGTGAGTGTGGCCCATTAGGGGTGAGGGAAATGAGGAGGGAATTGCTTGGTTGCATGAAACTGAGTATAGGGCAATAGCAATGAATATTGGCACCACTTTTCACAAGCGGCAGTGATCTTAGCTGATATCTTACTCCTGAGGCTGACAAAGGTTCAGAGACCACAGCTACTGCAAGAGTACCAAAGCCGCCTATAGCCTGCTAGCCTGTGTACTGGAATGGAGTCTGCTGAAATTATCACCAACTGGCATGGGAAAGTGTCCTATCGCAGAGGAAGCAATAAGTCTGCTATCCCTAGAAACCTTTGTGAGAGGACAGCCAAGTACCTCCATGAAAGTTTCATCGAGATCTCAGGAGGATTCAATGTCTGTTTACATTAACAAATTGCTCCACGTAGCTGTCCCACCTCACTCCACAGGGGAATGAAAAGCAGATCAAGTTCTCTCTCTTTGTTGTACTGCTACCTCTCCTAGTACAAGAAAATCCTACCTCAGGCTTGCCCATGCTCAACTGCTGGGACTGACTGGACTACAGTAGAGTCTCAAACAAATCCTGTTTGGTGGCAGAGTTGGACCCCCCCATCTCATGTCCCTCCTCCTCCTCCTCGCTGTTCATGCCAGGGACCTATGACACAGGCTCCTCAGAGGTATCCCCAGTGGTCTGCAGGGCAAGCATGTCAAGCAGCTCTTTGTAAAAGCCTCAGGTCTGTGGCTTGGCACCAGATTGACTGTTGGCCTTCCTAGCCTTCTGATATGCCTGATACAGTTCCTTTACCTTTGCGTGGCACTGCTGCTGACCTGTCGTACCCCCTCTCCTGCATCCCCAGTGCAATCTGCTCATAGATGTCCATGTTTCTACATCTGGTCCATAGCTCTTCTCCTAACAGGCCCAGGAGATTCAATAATCCAGGCAGGAGTATGTCTAGAGTGTATAGCCAGCATGGTCAACTGAGCAGTTGCACACAACAATGGAGATCTGCTAGGTGTACTCACCAAGCTGGACAATCAGGAAAAGGCATTTCAAGAATTCATGAGGTTTTAAGGGGGTGGGCTTCTGGTATACATGATCCTTTGGCAGTGGAGTTCATAATTGTGACCACAGTGGTCAGTATCGGGCATGGTGGAACAGCTGCTGGAGGACTGTTAGAATCGACATAGGTAACAGTGTCTATACTCATGCTACATCGACTTCAGTACACTGACCATGGCTGAACTCTGCTTGGAGAGGTGGTGTTGGCGTAATAGAGAACTTATATCAGCATGAAACAAATTTAAGTGTGGACACATGCAAAGCAGCTTATGTCAACCTAACTTTGTAGTGTAGACCAGGCCTAAGACAGTCTTTTATCAGTTCCACAGAGAAAACATTTCTTTTTAAGAAAGTGATGATTCTGAGTATTAGACTAATCAGTAAATTGAACAGATAAGCAAACATTCTTTAGGAATGTGACTTCAATAGTATAAAGTTCTAATAAGGCGCAAACTCTTAAGTTGCCTGTATAAGAAGTTTATCAAAAGATCATCTAGGTCAGGGGTTGGCAACCTTTCAGAAGTGGTGTGCCGAGTCTTCATTTAGTCACTCTAATTTAAGGTTTCGTGTGCCAGTAATACATGTTAACGTTTTTAGAAGGTCTCTTTCTATAAGTCTATAATATATAACTAAACTATTGTTGTATGTAAAGTAAATAAGGTTTTTAAAATGTTTAAGAAGCTTAATTTAAAATTAAATTAAAATGCAGAGCCCCCTGGACCTGTGGCCAGGACCCGGGCAGTGTGAGTGCCACTGAAAATCAGCTCGCGTGCCGCCTTCGGCACGCGTGCCATAGGTTGCCTACCCCTGATCTAGGTAGTGAGCTAAATCTATAGTGAAACCAGATTAAGAGACCACATTAAATCCACAATTTCCATGAGCTCTATTACTAAATTCTTCTCTTACTGGTAAAACAAAACTAGGGCTCGAAGTTTAGAAAATGCTACAATATGTACATATAAAAGTGTGCAGGGAGCAAGCCACCGAAAGCAGAGCCCTATACAGGAAGCTGAACTTCCCTTTCCCTTTCATCTGCATCTGGAAATTTTTGTCTGAGAATTCAAACATTTCTCTCACTTTGCTGTAATGATGCAATTCAAATATCTTCCACCACTCTTACACACACAGTTAAATATAATTAGATTACTCACAGCAGAGCCACATAGGGTATGGCTACACTTGCAGATGTAGAGCGCCGGGAGTTAAACCAGCCTTCGGAGACTGCAGCAGGGAAAACGCTGCCGTGTGTTTACATTGTCAGCTGCTCTTGCAACGCCACAGAGAGCAGTGTATTGTGGTAGCTATCCCAGTGTGCAAGTGGCTGCAGCGTGCTTTCCCAATGGAGGGATCGAGGGGAGGAGTGTGACAGGAAGTGTGTTGTGTGTATGTGGGGGGAGAGACAGTGTGTTTTGGGAGGCAGAGAGTGTGTCAGCATGCTGTCTTGTAAGTTCAGACAGAAGCAGGGGGAAACCCTGACATCAGCCCCCAACCTCCCACACATGCCTGCCTCGGCAGCAGCAGCATTCCACAGTAAGAGTTTGCTTTGTCCCGGAGCAGATAAGCATGCTGGCTGTCAGAAACAGAGCTTTGAAAGGGGATATCCGCATGCCTGCAGCCAAGTTCAAAACAATGACAAGAGTGGTCACTTGACTTGAAGGGATTATGGGACTTTTCCGGATCCCAATCACAGCGCACTAATGCAACACGTCGTCCACACTGACAACTGGGCATTTCAGCCAGGGCGCAGCAAGCGCAATGCTTCTTGTGGAGGTGGATTACCAGGAGCGCTCCAGCTGCAGAGTCCAGGCGCTCTAGGTGCCTTGCCAGCATGAACACCTCAGGCGTTAAGGCGCCCAGGGCTGATTTAATGCGCTCTAACTTGCAAGTGTAGCCAAGGCCATAATATGCTTCTATATTTTCTCTAAAAATGTAAGTGATCATCTTTTAGTCCAGTTTACTTTCCCATAAATTAAAGGAATTGCACATCTTAATGTCATTGAAATCATACCTCATCAATCAGTACAAATACAAGAGCATCTTTATCGTCAATTAACTCTTGAATCTTCTGGAACATCTTGGTTACAAGTTTGCCACTCTGAAAAGAAAATACAAATATATTAGGCTATTTTTACATAGTTTTACAAGTCTTAGTTTATTATTTACAACTCTAATTGCATCTACATATAAGTTGGTTCCCAGAACTGATACACCTATTGTAGATCATAGTAAATTTTGTTTATCTGTACCACAAAGCTAAAATTGTGTAATGAGTTAGATAACACGTACCTCAGAAAACCACTTAGAGAAGAGGCTATGACTGTTTATCTCAATTAACTGTCCATACCTGTACCTAAAATATGGGAGAAATCATCAACAATTATATTGTAAAATTAATTCTACTGTTGATTGCAAAGGAATCAATAACTACAACTTACATCCTCAATATTTAAAAAAAGAATTTTGTGAACTGTGGCATTATAGCATAACAGTCAGAATTATTTCAACATTAGTGCTTTGTACTTACTAAAACAAGTATCTGAATATAAAATGTAACTACTGCAAACTAAATTTCAATCTCAGTTTTATGTCAGCATATGATTGCTCTTAATCTTCTCCACAAATATTTTTTTTGTCAAAGAAATCTAAGGTTTGACACTGGCTTCTATTTAGGCAAAATTCAGGTATAGACTACCATGCCAATAACCTTATTCTTATTTTCTGGTAATTACTTACAGTCCAAAGTAATACAAGTATCAAGCTAATTCTCATCAGTTCTTAAGACATTGCCAGGAATGCTAAATTACGTATGGCTGACCCTAGAATTAAATGTGTTAATATTTCAGTGTAAAGAGTATATAATCCATGTCTATTACACACTTATGTGAGGAAAAACTGCATTACTTGGAGTAATAATGATTTATAATTGAACAATATTCATAAAATAGTAAGTTACCTAGTTTACTAAGATTTGCAATGTTAAACTGAATGCTATTACTTGTCTGTCTGAATATACAAGATGAGTAAGGGAGGATATGTTGATCTATAAGAGAAACAACACAAAACAAATATATGTCTGGCTCTAAAAGCTGTTTATTTAATTATTAAAGATGTGGGCTATTTTGTATGCAAACAAAACAATGGGCCTGATTCAGCCTGGCTCTTCACCTTCTGTAGTAGTTTATGAGTGTGCAAAGTAGGTATAATACCCTATCATTTGTAGTGTTTTACATCCACTGGTGTAAGTAGCTGCCTACAATGAAAGGCACTGGTGAATCGGGCCCAGTGTCTTCAGTATAAGATATGACATATGTGAGCATTTGCCATTCAACAAGCCAGGGATGCTACATCAGGAACAACACTCAGCACCCTAATCTGTGCCTGAAAGAAAACCTGCCATACTTGGTGGCAGATTTTAGTCACCCTTAATGGGTTACAGATGTTTAACAAAGTAAACTGTATTTTAAACCAAAATATTAACAAAAATTACCTGTATGAAAGTCTAATGGTCAGCTTCTGAGCCAATGCTTTGCAGAGTGAAGTTTTACCAGTTCCTGGAGGACCTATATTCAAACCATATCCATATAATACTTTACATAGGAACACATACTAGCTAATATGGCCTGACATCTCCTTAGCTACTGAATTCCAAAAACAGCACTAATTACATTTGACAGTATAAAATAAACACACTACACTACGATAGGTGCCAATTTGAACAGTTATACAGATTGTTCACTGTGTCCAAATCTTCCTTAGTGCTAGAACTGCACCCTGTCTACACTACATCTTTTAACAGAGATTGTAACCAGCTACTGGCACGGTTGCCTCTAAACTTGGTCTGCGCACACACAGATGGTTAAACTCTCAGTAACCATGGCAGCTAACAGCATTTCTCCCTCAGCACTAGCATTATTTTGAAAATCTATCAGAACTGCATTACCACTGATGCAGCTCCACTAACTGTAACAGTGAAAGCACTATTATACACTGGGAGCAGGTGTTTTATTACTATGCCATCTAACCCTGCTTGGAGCACATCCAGACAGCATGATGGTTAAAATGCCTGCACCCTCCCTCGTATGCAACCATTTCCACTAGTGAGACTGCCCAAGCAGTGCTTTTTTCTTTTTTTTTTAAATAATGTAGATTGCTAGCTTAAGATGGCATATTGTTGTCTTCCTGCACCCGATTCAGCATATTTGTTTTCTACTGTATAGACAGAAATGCAAAACATGCCTGCATTTGGTCAGTCCCTCCTTCCTTCCAGCAATCTGTACGTTAAGACATCACAGAGTGCCCTGCCCAGTGTGCAACTGATGACACACTGTGGGTTTGCCCTTCGGGCACTCCACCCCCTTCAGGATAGCTGCCCAGATTTTCTAAGAATGGAACAATACAAACATGCTTAACTAGCCTGGGAAGTGTGAATATGCAAACATTGTCAAAAAAGTTCATATGTGGACACTAACTTAACTGTGTTATTTGTAACCAGCTAAGATGACAGTGCTTCCAATGGGTCACAAAGTCAATGTTGTAGTTGTAATGTGGCTACATTTAAAAAACAAAACAAAACAAAAAAAAAAACCCAAACCTTCAGATTCTGATATTCTTAGCTTTTTTCCTATTCTAACATATATTTAAACAAATCCATTATGACTCAAGTATTCCAGCGATATAAAGGACCAATTCTCCCTTCAAAATCATTTTGCAGCTTTCAACAACGTTTTATATTTAGACCTATAAATAAACCAAGAAAAGAGAGCTCTCCATTAATTTGCTCTATTTATTACAAAATCTCATGGTAGCTCTACTAGGGTTAAGTGAATGTCCATTAATTAGCATTTCCATTAAGAACATCTATTGGTCACTGAAGCTCATTCTGGACTGCCACTTGGTACATAATGGTTCAGTTGAAGTCATAATCTTGTTTATGGCATAATTCCTTCCAAAGCAACTAAGTGATGGTCCAAAAACCATCTCGTACGTTGTACAAGAAATAACACAATAAGTATTCACTTAACAATTGAAAATATAATGGTTACCATTGTATTTGGAGGTAATTATACATCTTAGTTTATTAAACAAACAATTTAATCTGTTTAATATTAGTTATCACTTGGTTATTTTGAAAGGTTTCTCTGCTCCGAGTTCCATTGCATTCTTGCCAAAGAAGACTAGATACAGCTCCTAGAGAAACCCTGTCAATGCTGCTCCCTAATCATCCAAAGGGATCATTGTTCAATGACAAAGCATTTCCTGCCATTGGGGGATTGCTTCCATTACTGGTAATTTGGGGAGAGAACCAGTGAGAAAAGGAACCCACATTCTACCACACAGAAGTGCAGTACAGCTTAGTCAAGAGAATGGGGCTTCATTATCAATACATTTACTCTTTATTTAGAAGTTGTAATCTTTACCATGCAGCAAGACAACTCTGTTCCAGGATATCAGGTTGCTGTCAACATTTTTGTCAGAAAACAGTAAAGTTGTCATCACATAGTCAAGTAGCTAGTTCAAGAAGAGAAAGGAAAGAAGAACAGTTAACACATACTATAACAGGATTACTAATGAAAGAACATAACACAACATCATCACTACTATGAAAGAAGTGCATAGAGCAAGGCAAATTTCTAGGCCCCATCGAAGCTGCATTTTTGACCACCTCTATTTATCTTAGTACTATTCATTTTCCTTCTTTTATATATTTTTCTCTCTCTGACACCAACCATTGTTAAATGAGGTGTGAAAATATACTTTTAAATTAAATTCTGGTCTGCTTTTGTTTCTCAAACTGACATTTACTTTTAGTGCCTTTACTCTAGATACAATAAATATCTGAAAATATTTTTACCAATATTATTGGAAATGGCATAGACTACCATGGTATCTATGGATTCCCAATTACCAAAAGGTCTCGTAAGATATGCAATTGAACCTGTTTAATTGGTGGTATTACTCTATACTGTCAAATTTGATATGAACTCTTTAAAAAAAACAAAAAAAAAATATACTTGCATCATACACTCTGAAAGCAGGTTGCTGTCCAATCTGTTTTATATGAAAACTTGTCATTGCTCTTTTTGTATTGATTTAATTTTTGACATGAAAAACTGGATTTTGTTGCTGGACTGGAATAATGACAGAGCTGCTTCAAATCACATCCATATTATATTATATTTACTTTCAGGTGTTCTAGAAGATGTATATTTTTCTTAGTCATAATGCCTGATGCTATTTGACGTTTAACCACATGCTGCATCTTCTGATATATACTGATAGTCCATCATATATAAATATTTCCAGTCAAATTTTCTTTACTTCCTATGGAACTGTTTATTTGCTACTGTAAGCAATTGGTAAATTGCTTTGCTCAGGACAAATGTAAATAGTAGGAATTCTCCAGACAAAAGAATGTTTGCTTCCAAAAAGAATACTGTCCTCAGTTTTTAGTTTCCTGCCTGAAAGATAAGAGGTTTGACTCTATACTCACTTCATCTATCATTAGAATAGGAATACCCAATAGTATATTTTAATTTCTATCGCTGTATCTCAATTTTCTGTTTATGTTAAATTTTCACTGAGAAGTCAATGTAACATTCCTGCAATATTGCATGCTGTAAGTCCTGTAGGTACAGCCATTATACAGAACAAAAAAGTTTTTATGTTGTACCAAAACTGTTTTTAAAAAAATCTATGAGAACTTGAAAATGTTCTTAACACATATTACATATTAATTCTTGAGATGTCTTTTCACTCTTGATTACATCCTCAATATTGTTATTCTGCAACAGTTCTCTTAGGGACTCCTTTTCTAAAATTGGAATGCTAGTGTGTGAACAGGAGTATCTTTATGAATTTCTGTAACTACACAGTAGTACTGTTCATATTTTCCAGCTTTTCAAAGTGTTTTAGTTTTGCAACACTGAGAAGTAGTTTCAATTAATCTATCCGTAGTTTAAATAGGCATGTAAGTGCAAGTAATCTTTTTCTAGATGTTAAGTTCAGTTTGATGGGTATTATTTAGTTTCTCTCTTCTTACCAATAATGATTTAGTATTTATTTTTCAATTTAGTGTTTGGTCCATGTGCCTATTGTTATTTTCAGTATATCAGTTTACAGTTCACCTACTATGCAATAGGCTAATTTTAAAATAGATTAAAAGTACTGCCATTTCAGAGGTGAACAGCTGTCACCAACAGGAAGTGCACGCAGCAGAAAAAACCCCACGGCGGGTAGCCTGAATTGGGTTAAGGAGAAACCATAAGATTTTAGAATTATTTTCACTCTATTAAGGGGAACAATCAATTAATGACCCAATAGCAGAGAGAAGGGACATTACTGAAAGTGAACAAGCCACCAGAAGCCAATTCTAAAAGACAGATAATATGTTTTAATATGTTTATTGATGCTGTATAGTTTCTAAATGAAACTACATCAGGGCTTAAAGAACATTTCCACTTTTCCTCAGGAACTAAGACAATTTGAAATGTTAACAACATGCTGTTTTGTTACTCGTGGACTGGCTCACTTAATTGTGAAAATATTTAAGTTTTTCTTTTTGAAAAGTATTAATAATAAGCATTTTTTTTTAAAGTGATTAACTTAGTGCCAATAATTCTACAGTTAAACATCTAATTGTTACCACTGTCCCAATAAGCATGCGCTGTAGCTCAAGGTGCTGTTGTTTTACAAGCTTATGAGGAAGCACAGGACCTTCATCAAGGGGCAACTGCTTGTGTGGAGCTCTGCTATTCTAAGCACCTCTCTCAGGTACTGGGAGGCCATCAAAAGGTATGGGTGTATTACCATGGGACACATTTGGCATTATTTGGGTGAACACTAATGTGACTTACTGGACAACCCTCACAGCAAACCAGACATTTGTTACACACAGCGCCAGCCTCAATAATGGACGTTTACTGGAATTTTCAACTCCTCCCTAAAGTTGGTTTTTCATGAGTTGAGATGAGGAACCAAGAGGTTGAAAACTGCACTCAAAGTCTCTTGTTACTAAGCCAGCCTATGAGTCTGTCAAATTTCCACTGTTTTTCCAGTTCACCCTCTAGAAAAACAGGAAAAATTAGTCACAATTATGTATCCCATAAGATAAATTGCAAACCTTTCAATGGTCTAGAGGGCATTAATAGTTTTATATGAAGTTAAATTTTCAACCCCTTCCTAACCCAGTCTTGCCCCATGTTGCTTTTCATTAGTATGGACTGTCTTGACTCCCCCAACGAGTTCAGTCACAAATTTAATTAACACATTCTTTTTTGAACAAGCGTCATTAATATGGAAGCATGTCCTCTAGAATGGTGGGCGAAACATGAAGGGGCATACGAATGTTTAGCATATCAGGCACGTAAGTACCTTGCAATGCCAACTACAAAAATGTCTGTTCTCCCTTTCTGGTGACATTGTAAATAAGAAGGCAGCATTATCTCCAGTAAATGTAAACAAGCTTGTTTGTCTTAGCAACTGGCTGAACAAGAAGTAGGACTAAGTGGACTTGTGGGCTCTGAAGTTTTACATTGTTTTGGTTTTGAGTGCAGTTATGTAACCAAAAAAAAAATTAAAATCTACATTTTTAAGCCTCACTTTCATGACAAAGACATTGCACTACAGTATTTGTATGAAGTGAATTGAAAAATACTATTTCTTTTGTTTATCATTTTTATGGTGCAAATATTTGTAATCAAAATGAATACACACTTTGCATTCAATTACAACACAGAATATAATATATATGGAAATGTAGAAAAACATCCAAAACATTTAATAAATTTAAATTGGTATCTATTGTTTAACAGTGCGATTAAAACTGTGATTAATTTTTTTGAGTTAATCGCATGGTACTAACTCTGCTCTAAGAGCTTCTCCCTGGTAAGATATTTTATTTCATTACTGGAAATGTTGCTGCTCCAGCTGACTACAGTTCCTACAACAGACACTCATGGTCGGGGGACCATTAATGAAAAAATGCATTAGAGAATAGGCATGTAGATGTCTTAATCCTGGCCTACATCTAAAACTTAAGTCAAACTAACTACATCGCTCAAAGGCTATGAATAATTTCACACCTTTTGCAAAAGTTAGGTTGATCTAACCCCCACTGTAGACACAATTAGGTCAATGGAAGAATTCAGAATTTCTTGAGGCTGTGTTTTTTCAGCTAGAGGAGTTCAAAAAATATGACTGTCCAACATTTTTTAAAAGTCTGAGCTTTAAATAGTTAATATGACAGTGTTTCATCATCATGAAATGTTATGGAAAATTCAACTGGGCTATGTAATTTCTGTAACGTTTACATGATAATATCACTAAACTCTGCAGACTAAATTCAAACTACAAAAGGTAAAATTAATGAGTTTTAGTCTGCTTTCACCCAAGATCTGAATACAACTCCAACAATGAAGCCAAACAATGGAGCTGTTACTACAGTCCACAATACAGCTTACAAGAATATGCTAATCAATCACTGAGGATCTCCTTTTATTCACATAAGATGTAAAACAAAAAGTTTTATTTTGTATGAAGTGTTATGGCCAAAATTTGAGTTTGGGTACCTAGAAATAAAGTAATTTATGCTGGGTGCCTATTTTTCAGAAGTTGAGAGTACCTACCACTTTTGCAGAAGTCAATGCAACATGCAAGTGCGCAGGGCTGCTAAAAAACAACTCTTATTAGGTGCATCATTTAATATACCCATTTTGATCTATTTTTATTCAGAGATTACCAGAAAGTTTTGTTGTGAAAAATATATTAAGAAAACTGGGAAAAAAGATCTCATTTTGCGAAGTTCTGTCTTCATTTTAGCTGACTAGAAATATACTAACAAGGTAATTAAAAAGCATACTTCTCCTCAAACACAAAAGTTTAATAAGGCTTTATAAAATTCCATTTAAAAGAAGTTTCATTTCAGAAGACTGTTTCTCCCCAAGCTGCAGCACTTTCTACAGGCTACTTGTCAAGACCTCCTTGTCCACAGAGGGGTTATTCATTCAACTTACATGCGATTTTACTTCAGTATCATACACAAGGCTCTCCCAAAGACCATGGAATTCAACTGCAAAACAATATTATAGCCATTATGTATGATTCTATTTATTAATAACTAAGAACTCTCAGTTAAACCCAGTGATCTGTTATCTAAACAGTGCATTATAATGCTGACAGATTTTCAGCAATAAGAAAAATGCTCAACCATAATTAAAGATATGGAACAAACAGCAGACAATTTTGAATGATAAAAATTAACCTAGGTTAATTTTGTTGCCCTGAAAGGAAAGTTCTTTACTCATTAGTGAATCAGAGAGTTTTACAGCTTCTACCACATACTACTATTTGGTCAACAACTGTAAGTATGGGTTAAATTCTTTACTGGTTTCAACTTTCAGTAACATTTACCTATAGGTAGGGGAAAAAATTAATTGAACAGAATTTGTTCCCAATCATTTTATTTTCCATGTGAAAGTGAGATGCCAAGTTTGCGAAGAGTAAAATCTATTGAAAGCCAGGATATTTGTTTATTAAAAAGGCCAGTTTTATAATTCAATTTTTTTACAAGACTATTGTCGGTATGTAAGAGAGAAAGGCAGAAAAAACAAGGAGTTGTAGAAAATGAGTAAAAATCAACTGATTGATTTTGGTTTGTATTTATGTGATGTGTTTTCTTAAATAGGAAAATTAAAATCTTATAAATAAGTTTCAGAGCTTTCAGAAAGGAAATTAAAAGGTTTTAAAAGCAGGGTTTCCTCTTAATCATAGCAGGAGATTTTCATAGGAAGGAACTGAAAGCTGAGAAGGTGTCTGGGAAAGAACCACCCAAATATATTATCTTACATGGCAAAATGATGTCAAAATGAACAGCTACCTTCCCACCCATAACCCTTCCCAAGAAGTGGAGCTTGAACTATGTGGTGTACTCAGGTTTTCCACAGGATTGGTCAAAGGGAGAGAATGCCATGGAACTGCTGTCTCCCTCCCTTCCACCTAAGAGTGCCCAATCTGGTTCCCCTGAAGACATGGTAGTAGCTGAGAGAATTGGGCCCTATTTCAATACATCCTGGGCAAATCTTATTCCTATTTTGGGAACAAGGCCCCTACACTCCTCTCCTCCTCCCAGTTTTGTTTTTTTTCCTTCTTAAATGAATGACTTGACAAGATGGGATAACGCCCGTCTGATCCAATTACTGGTTCTGATCCTCACTTTTCCAGAGTAAGAATTCAATGCATTACTCATTTTCAGTAATTTGGATGACTGTCAGAACTCTCCAACAGATCTTAACGTATGCCATATTTTCATTAAGCCTCTCATCCTGAGAGCCCTTAATTACACCACCATTTAATATTGCCTATGTCCACTATATACAGTGAGACAAGAGTGTGCATACATAGGATATTAAGTGTATGAGCAAGAATAGGTGCCCAAAGGTTAATTAGAATGTACTACAAGTACCAGAGCAGAAGGCTTTTAATCTGTGAAATGTTCTTGTAAAATAAATATTCATTTAGACCATGCATTTTCACTCATGGCCACAAAAACACTTACTTCCTCCACCTCCTAGTACTTCAGAATTGTGCACCATATCCCAAAATCTTTTGCATTGCTTCAGTCAAAAAAAGAGACGACTAACGAAAATATTTGTCAATTCATTGCTTCCTCACACCTGTTGGGAACCAAGCTTCATCCCATATACAGATTACCTTTAACAAGCAGCCCTATAGCTACAGCCAAACAACCATGTCCCCTCCCATTCACAGATTTTCCTCTGGACCTCCCACTGACCACCCCAGCTGGCTACCAAAGAAGAGTACCTGTAGGCAGCACCCAGTGGTTGGCTGCAACAATATTCTCATTCTCTTCCTCTAGATTTTCAGTGCTTGGTCCTTCATCATTCAGATGAAAAATATGAATCGAGAGATTGCATTTGCTCAAGTTAATGGGCTACAATGGATAGAAAAAAGTCAGCTTTAATAAGTTGATATAATAAGTACGTTGATATGTCAGTCAAATAACTCATTTTTGGTAGCTTGTAATAAATAAGCTCTCTTTTTAGAAAAAGTTAAGAATTGGGTTAAAAACAGAAGCAATCTGAGGTTTTTGGATAAAGAGCTGTATATTTTTAGAACCAGTGATTGAATTTTAGTCAATTATTCCCCCCCTTCCCCCCCAATAAATCATACTGAGAATGCGATGGTATTCATGCACCTTCTGTGCATCTTACATTATTTCAATTAATTTGGTGGTTTTGAATGTGGTAGATGGGAGACTGAACATTCCACATTTCTACTATTCATCAGAGTAACTAAAAACTGCAGAACTCTCTGGAACAAAGATCTTAGGATGTCTATTGCACGAACCTCTTCTAAACATTCATTCAGCTCTTCAATGAAATGGCCTGTCTGAAGAAGAATGAAGTGGCCTGTCTGAAGAAAACAATCACTTTCAATCTGAATTCTGAAGTTTACTTTTGGGGGATTTACGTGGTTGGGCATTTTACTGGTCTAAAAATTACTGGCCAATTGACCAATCAAATGTTGATTAAATATGGTCAAAGTAAAAAATGGTCAAATATTTATCAAAGCACTAATTTATTAGAACAATAGTAACAAAAAAAAGATGGGCAACAATAGCCTTACCCGTAGATAGATACTTATGCCCAAGTACAAAAAATTACTTAATTCAGTTATTTTAACTAAGAAAAATGTGAAAATTAAATGAAGTTCGATAATGAAAAAATAATTACTTTATTAGCAATGTTAAGTTAACATTTAAATGTGAACTTTATTCAAGACAACAGTTAAAAGAGAAAAAATGAAATTAAACAGAAAAACTCACAAGTTATTTTTAATAAACTTATGTTAGGTAGGCAGCAACTCACTTTACATTATCTTTTTCTTTATCAGCTTCAACTGCTTCATCTATATCTTTATCATCATCATCATCAAATTCATCAGTATCTCCCTCTTCCTCTTAATCTGATGAATACTGACTTCATTTTTTACCTGCAATTTTCTTCTCTAATCTTAGTGACAGTCACTAGCTTCCCAGCAGTGGAAGTCTTCAGTCTATTTCTGATTTTTGAATGGACCATTCCCCAAGCTGACCAATTTTATTTAGTGCACAGAAGTGATGTAATTTTTGCCATTGTAACTACAGTGCAAGGACACAACCCTTTTCACCATGATAAAGCAAGCGGTTTTGATTCAACAGCTGGTATTGTATTCTACATTGTTTTATGACTGAACAGGCTGCTTCATGCTTTATAATTTGCTACCTCTGTCAGATTTGTTCATTTGTATATCTTAAAATTTGCAACAGCCACTATTAGGTCACAAGCCAAATCAAATTAGTTATCAGAAAGGTCCGGGCTCAAGAATGTAGGCAGCATTGATGTGTTCGAGTGATCACTTGATTTTTTCCATGGTATTATTTTGTCTATTATCTTTCTCTTCAGCTTTTGCAAATGGACTACGTTCAGCCTTTTCACAAATGATTTTTAGTATTTAGGAACTCGTTCTTGGCATCAGACAATGTAGAACTATCACTTTCCACATTCTGAAAGGACTGAACTATAGTTTCAAGTAGTGAAATGAATTTTGCACCCAAAGGCAGCCATCAAGAATATCAGTGAAGATTACTCGGGGCAACACCCAGCCACCCCTTCTTCAACAGCAGCTGATTGAAGAGCCTTGTTGCATATCTGAATATCTTTGCATATCTTTAAAGATCTCTGAAGATATTTAATAAAAGATGCCGATCAAGTAGAATGAGGCTTACTCAGTGACGATGAAACTGAGTGCTGTACCAAAAGATGCTGAAAAACGGTTGCTGGGACTTCTTTGTTTTTGAAAAACTTGACAATGCTTTTCATTTTTCACATAATGAGGAAGTAGTCAGGTCTCCAACATCACCAATAAAAAGCTGCATCGTATGGGCAGCATATCCATATACAGACGGGGTGCCTATTTGTTCATCAACAAAGACCAAGCAGCTTTCATATTAGCTGCATTGTTAGTCAACCAAAATAATCCTCCCAGGACCCAATTCATTGATTACATTTTTAAGCAGGTCAGCAATATATTGGGCTGTGTGGTGATGCTCAGTTGTGCACTGGAATAAGTAAAACACTAGTTGTAGAGTTGTTCCCATGACATTGATAACACCATCATTATGAGTATCGCTCCATCCATCAGACAGTAGAGACACATAAGGAGTTTATATAATAAAAACACCAACACACCAACTCTCTTTCATGGCATCTGCTTCAGCATTCAGAAGACTTCCTGAAAGCGGTTTCCTATTTAGCCCTTTGTAAATTGGCCATGATTTATGAAAAAATTCTAGTATATATGGATTTTTAATTATATGAAATAATGTACTGCTAGCATAAATACTGCTAGCAAATGTATGGTCAAGTTTGTTTTTCTGACCATGATATTCTATCCTAAATCCTCTTTCATCTATTGAATTTGATTAACATCTGAAGACTTTCAGGAAGTAGGAGTTTTCAATGCTGAAGCAGATGGAGTACCAAAATTCTTATTAGAAGATGAAGAAATGCAATTAGTGAGATGAATGGCAGCAAAAGTAAAACTATCTTCATCAAAAGATTCCATGCTTCCTGATGATGTTGCCAAAGAAAGTAGAATTCAAAGAAAAATTTTTTTTTGAACCAGACCAGTTTTCCCTTTCCTGCTGTTTGACTGCAATAATCTATCTTTGACAGTAGCTGGACATCACAAGCATTTCTCCATTTTATCTATGTGTCACATACTCAAAAGAAAAGAACTTGCACTTAGCTTTAACAGTTTTTCCACATTCACGTATAGTAAAATTTTTTCAAAAAAGTGATTTTGGCTTTCCCCAACTCTGCATAATTTATTATGGTCCCTTTTATTAATGGATTATTACTTATGGAATGCTCTCTAGGTTATGAAGTATCTCTTGTATTTCAATCAACCAGTGGCCATTCAGTTCTATTTCTAACTGCTGCCGTTCGAGAAGATTCCAGCCAATCAAAATATTATTGGACATGCTGCCCTCTTCCTCCCAGGACCCATACAGACTCCCAAGTCTCACTGCATCGAACACAGTGGACTCATAAGTAGCACCAGGAGGGGGAACGGAAGAGTCAGGGAGGGACCTCTACAGAGAAATTATGTCACACACATCATTAGCATAGAACTTTTAATATTATCAGCAAGGTTTGGCTGGGAATACATGTGGGCAGGAGAGAGGTTATGAGAGGGATGTTTGAGGTTTATTTACATGGGCATTAAATGTGGGTTGTTTGTTTTGTTGAGGGTGGGGGAAGTATTGAAGGGGTTAGCAGCCATGATACTTTTGTTTGTTAAGGGAGAGGCTTAATGGCTGTGCATCTTTTCTCTGTGTTCGGGGGAAGAGGTTTCAGAACCAAGAACCCTTCTCTCCCTCTGCCACTTCCTTCTGAGTTAATTTCTGTATGTTTGTCTAGTCAGTTTAGACTACAAGCTCTTCACAGCAGGGACCATAACTTTTAAACTTCTTTAATGTGCTTTTTAAAACAAGTACATTGATGACCTGTATACAAATATATGCATATGTACAATGTTTGTTCTAGAACAGTGATACTCAGACCTCAGTGGTCAGAAGCCAAATTAGCCATCAGCATTACCCAAAAGAGCCACAGTAGTGTGAATGACAGGGGAAATATTTGATTTATATTATTCTCACAGCAAATAAGTTAATAACTTAGTGCAAGTTGATAACTTAATTGCTTAGTAACATAGTAAAAGCATCCTGATTGGTTAATAATTAAAATCACAGTGTATTAATATTGTGCTCCAAAGAGCTGCAGGAGACACAGTCTGAGTATCACTGTTCTAGAAGATTCCAGCCAATCAAGATGCTCAACTTTCAATTAGTTCACCTTTTTCCCAACAGGTGCTATTAGTATGTAGTAAAGTGAGTGATCAAGTCATAGAAGTACACTTGCAAACAGATGGCACCATGATGAAATCAAAAAGGTATGACAATGCCTACATTAGTATTCTGGCTGAACATATAGCAATATCTGACCACGGTCAAATAGGCAGTCACTTGAGCAGCTTACCAAGCCCAGGGTTTTTAGCTTATTTGCCAGTTTAAACCCTTAAATTACTGCTGCTAATTATAAATTACAGACACGAGGAAAAACGTGAAACAAAGTAAAACACAAAGTAAATTCACCAGTTGCTCCTCCTACCCCCTAACACTGTTTGCAAAGCTAGATGCACTTCCCTTCAATTCTTGGCAAATTATTTCTTAGTAAAATACCACTTGGTTATTAGTCTTTAATTTTGGTGCAACTTTATTGGACAGAGAAAAACTTTCTGAAATGCTAAAGGGGAGCTGTGACAGAAGTGGAACTAATATGTAATAATGCAGGGATTGGCAACCTTTGGCATGTGGCCCGCCAGGGTAAGCACCTTGGCAGGCCGAGCCGGTTTGTTTACCTGCCGCGTCCGCAGGTTCGGCCAATCGCGGGTCGCCGCTCCAGGCCAATGGGGGCTGCGGGAAGCAGCGCAGGCCGAGGGATGTGCTGGCCGCTCTTCCCACAGCCCCTACTGTCTTGCAGCGGCGAACCGCGGCCAGTGGGAGCAGTGATCGGCCGAACCTGCAGACACTGCAGGTAAACAAACTGGCCCGGCCCGCCAGGGTGCTTACTCTGGCAGGCCGCGTGCCAAAGGTTGCCGATCCCTGCAATAATCTGTAATAATTCTATGAACATTAAATGAACAGTTATTCTATATTGGGTTATACGACTTTCCTGTGTGAATGCATAGATCCAACTTATATTGGAGCAGAAGAAAGAAAGAACAAACAGGGAAGCAACACACTGGCTTCCCATAGAATACTCCTGAGGGCATTCTGCACCAAAAAATTAAATTCTGTGCACAATATTTTCAAATTCTGAAAGTTTTATTTGTCAATAAATAAATGCAGAGGCTCCAGCATGGCAGTGGGGAGCACAGAGATCACCCTTCAGCTTCCCCACTCCCCACCCCCAGGACACGGACTCAGTGGTGAGGCTGCACCCGACCCTGACACAGCACAAGGGGTGGGGATCCGGAGGCAGGGGGTCTGGGTGCAGGGGGCTCCAGGTGCAGGGGTTGAGGTTCAAAGGGGTGGGGTTCGGGTATGGAGGACTAGGGAGATTCTGGGTGTACGGGGTGAGGCTTGGCAGGGGTGTCTGGGTATGGGAGGTCCGGATGCACGGGGGCTGGGCAGATGGGGGAGCAGCTCCCTGTAGTGACCCGTCCCCTCCGCAGCTGAGGAGTAATGGGGGCAGGAAGCAGGGGAGGATGCTGAGACTCCCAGAAGCAGCCATCATGTCTGGCCCCTTGGTGGAGAGGTCAGGGGGCTCTGTGCAGTGCATGCTGCCTGCAGGTGCCACCCCCACAGCTCCGATTAGCTGCGGTTCCTGGCCAATGGGAGCTGCGGAGTCAGCACTGGGGGCAGGGGCAGCGCGTGGAGCTTCCCTGATCGCCTCTGTTCCTAGGGGCCACAGGGACAAGCCGGTCGCTTCCAGGAGCTGCACAGAACCAACTGGACTTTTAACTGCAAGGCAACCCCAGCTTCCCCCCGCAGAGGGACGAGCCGCCACTCGCGGCTCCAGCACCGCAGGGGGACGAGGCTCGGGGCTTCCGGCTCACAGCACAGAGATTTGCCGTGGGCTGGATGAAATGAAGCAGCGGAGCGGATCGGGCCCGCAGGCTGTAGGTTCCCCACTCCTGACTTAAATATTAACTTTATACAGATGACATTATTAAAAGACTAAAGACTCTTAAATGGAGGAGACTCCCCAAGCAGAGTGGTTGTCTTGTATGCTCCAACAGGATGGTCAGACTCCTTGGAACATTTACACTACCTGTTGTAACCATGAATAGTCTTGTTCACATACATGTCTACTCTTTTGAATCTTCATCATATTTTAGCCTCAACAACATCCTATGACAATAAAAGTTATACAGGTTAAATACCTATTGCATAAAAAGTATTTCCATTTACCAGTTTTAAATTTGGCAGCCTTTTAATTTTGTTAGTGTTCCATTGTTCTAGTGTTATGTGACAGGGTAAATACAGTTTTGCCTATTGAAATGAGACACATTTTGTCAGTCACCTGAAGAATCATACTACTTTTCTGGTCAATTCATGAAAGAATCAGACACACACAATTAAATTTGGAAAACAGGTTGTAAGTGTGGGTATTTTCAGGATTTGTACTACATTTTTTACTACACCATTATTTTTACTACACCATATTTTCCCCTCTTTTTGCTCCAATGAAACAGTGTTACATAGCAAAAGGGATAAATTTGTTTAATTGAAAATATGAGAGCTTGATACTGCATCACCAGGAGATGAACTAAAATTTGTGTTTTTTTGCTAGTATATCTCAATGCCTGTCTTTTGCCTGTTGATATACACCTCCTTTGTAAAAACTGCATACACACCTGTTTGCCTCATGGGGGAGAAGAAAAGAAATAATTCTGGGAAATTTGTATCCATCTTGTGCGGTGTAGTGATTGCTGCTGTACTTGTTCCTGACTTAGGTTTTACACATGCAAGACTATGACCATTTTGAAAGAAACAAAAATAAAACATACAATATCAGAAATAACTGACTGAGAATACAGGAGGGTAAAGCTAAGAGTAAGCTTAATTAAACGGATTACTATAATTTAATCTGATTTAATAGCAAGTTGATAACATTTTTCTATAAGAAGCGTATCCGTTTTATATTTACAAAAATTTGATTACCTGTCTCTCTTTCAGTTTTAGCTCTGTGTCCACAATTGACACAGACTGCACATTGTTGTTCAGAAAACCATCATCAAACTCAGTCCATGTGTAATCACCAAAAACGATGTTATGTCTGTTTAGCAGCTTTAAGACACTCAGCCTGATATCTTCTTTCTTTGAGGTGCTAATAAGAGAGAAACAACATTATTTGTTAAACACCAGTGATATGCCTGGCAGCATGCAAGATTAATATACCTACAAAGATCTTTTTTTTTTTTTTTTTTTTTTTTTTTTAAAAAGGACTTTCCCACAGAACATAGAAAATACTGATGTTTTCTAGAAGAAAAAGTGTTCTGATTAGGGCTGTCAATTAATCTCAGTTAACTCACACAATTAACTCAAAAAATTAATCGTGATTAAACGCACTGTTAAACAATAGAATGCCAATTTAAATTTATTAAATATTTTCTGATGTTTTTCTACATTTTCAAATATATTGATTTCTATTAGGGTTACACACAATACCTTTATATTATTACACAGAATACCTTTATATTATTATTTTTATTACAAATATTTGCACTGTAAAAATGATAAAAGAAATTGTATTTTTCAGTTCACCTCATACAAGTACTACAGTGCAATCTCTTTATCATGAAAGTGCAACTTACAAATGTAGTTTTTTTTGTTACATGACTGCACTCAAAAACAAAACAATGTAAAACTTTAGAGCCTACAAGTTCACTCAGTCCTACTTCTTGTTCAGCCAATCGCTAAGAAAAACAAGTTTGTTTACATTTACAGGAGATAATGTTGCTGGCTTCTTATGTACAATGTCACCTGAAAGTGAGAACAGGCGTTCACATGGCACTTTTGTAGCCGGCATTGCAAGGTATTTACGTGCCAGATTGCTAAACATTCGTATGCCCCTTCATGCTTCGGCCACCATTCCAGAGGAAATGCTTCCATGCTGGTGACGCTCATTAAAAAATAACGCATTAAATAAATTTGTGACTGAACTCCTTGGGGGAAACTGTATATCTTTGGCTCTGTTTTACCCACATTCTGCCATATATTTCATGTTATAGCAGTCTTGGATGATGACCCAGCATGTTTGTTTTAAAAACACTTTCACAGCAGATTTGACAAAACACAAAGAAGATACCAATGTGAGATTTCTAAAAATAGCTACAGCAGTCAACCCAAAGTTTAAGAATCAGAAGTGCCTTCCAAAATCTGAGAGGGATGAGGTGTGGAGCATGCTTTCAGATGTCTTAAAAGAGCAACACTCCAATGCAGAAATTATGGAATCCGAACCACCAAAAAATAAAATCAACCTTCTGCTGGTGGCATCAGACTCAGATAATGAAAATGAACATGCGTTGGTTCGCTCCGCTTTGGATCGTTATCGAGCAGAACCCATCTTCAGCATGGACGCATGTCCTCTGGAATGGTGGTTGAAGATGAAGGGACATATGAATTTTTAGCACATCTGGCACGTAAATATCTTGCGACAATGGCTACAACAGTGCCATGCAAACGCCTGTTCTCACTTTCAGGAGACACCGTAAAGAAGAAGCAGGCAGCATTATCTCCTGCAAATTGTAACCAAGTTTGTTTGTCTGAGGGGACTTGTAGGTTCTAAAATTTTACATTGTTTTATTTTTGAATGCAGGTTTTTTTGTACATAATTCTACATTTGTAAGTTAAATTTTCATGAGAAAGAGACTGCACTCCAGTACTTGTATTAGGTGAATTGAAAAATACTATTTCTTTTGTTTTTTACAGGGCAAATATTTGTAATCCAAAATAAATATAAAGTGAGCACTGTACACTTTATATTCTGTGTTGTAATTGAAATCAATATATTTGAAAATGTAGAAATCATCCAAAAATATTTAAATAGTATTCCATTATTGTTTAATCGAGCAATTAATCATGCAATTAATTTTTTTAATCGAGCAATTAATTTTTTTTATTGCTTGACAGCCCTAATTCTAATACACCGCTACCTCAATATAACGCCACCCGATATAACACGAATTCTGATATAACACGGTAAAGCAGTGATCCAGGGGGGCGGGGCTGCGCACTCCGGTGGATTAAAGCAACTTCAATAAAACGCGGTTTCACCTATAACGCAGTAAGATTTTTTTGGCTCCCCGAGGACAGCGTTATATCGAGGTAGCGGTGTACTTGCCAAAAATTAAGTTGTCAAAAAGTACTAGCAGAAGCTGCACTGTAACAGCTCAACATAAGAGTTACTCCTGGCGGAATTCTGCGCCAAAAAATTAAAAATTCTGCACACAATATTTTAAAATTCTGCATATTTTGTCAAAGTAACACTATATAATCACGCCAGTTTACATTATTTTGGTAATTTATTTCAAAATACCTTTCAGCAACTATGTCTGTAACAGTACAGACACAAAAAATTCCTCCAGGAGTAGACAGCTAAGGAAACCCTTATGACAACCCAATTCCTGTTTCTCTGCTCCCACCTCCCAGAACCTAGCAGGGGGCCAGGCACCCATACTCCCTTTCCCCAGAGCCCAGCTGCAGGGCACCCCCAGCCCAGACACTCGCACGTACCCCCTACCCCTCAGAGCCCAGCCACAGGATACCCAAACCCCAGCCCAGACACTCACCACCCGCCCCAGCCCAGACACTTGCCATTCCCCCCCCAGCTGTGCCCCCCGCCCAGACACTTGCCGTCCCCCCCAGACCCCAGCTGTCCCCCCCAGCCCAGACACTTGCCGTCCCCCCAGACCCCAGCTGTGCCCCCCCAGCCCAGACACTCGCCGTCCCCCCAGACCCCAGCTGTGCCCCCCCAGCCCAGACACTCACCGTCCCCCCCAGCTGTGCCCCCCCAGCCCAGACACTTGCCATCCCCCCCAAACCTCAGCTGTGCCCCCCCAGCCCAGACACTTGCCGTCCCCCCAGGCCCCAGCTGCGCCCCCTCCCCCCTCCCAGCCCAGACACTCGCTGTCCTCGTCCCCCACCCAGCCCTGGAATCCAGAGGGAGCAACAGCCTGAAGCTGGGTCCTGGGCTTGTATGGAGATTCCTGCATGCCGCCTACTTCCTTCAGGGTGTACTAAAAAACTGCAGCTGCCAGGAACCCTCCAGCTCCCTCCCGCACCCCGTCAGTGTCTTCCATTTGCAAGCTGTGCTCTGCCGGGTCCAGTGGGATGAGACTGGAAGGCCCTACATCCTGTGCACAGTTGCTACGAACAGTTGTGAGAATGACCTAAATGGTTTAGTCTTATGCAAGTAAAATACAAATACTCCCCTAACATCTGCGTGGCATCTCTCTTCATCATTATGAGCAAGAGGGTTCGGAAAGAAAGTTGATAAATACATTACCTGATTGATGTGGAAATGAGAAGCCACTTTGGTGAGGGACTTTGGATGAAGGTCTAAGTATACCCTGTCCTTGTAAGAGACTGTATATGATGGATCAGACACCAGGGGTCTCAATTCTCCTACTCTCCTTGCTAAGGTAATTGCCACCAAAAAGGCTACCGTTACTGAAAGATGCAGCAAAAAACAGCTAGCCAGAGGTTCAAAGGGTGGATCCATTAGCTTTGTTAACACCATATTTAAGTTCCTCTACTTGGGAATATAAACTTGGCCCAGACCCTTCAAAAACCTGAGTGAGGTAGGATTGGAGAACAGTGGACAATTATCAAATGGAAGGTGGAAAGCAGAGTGAGCGGCTAGGTACACCCTGATGGACCAATTGGAAGACTTTGTTGTTTCAGGTATAACAAATAGTCCAGTGCATGTTATATTGGAGCCTGGACCAGACAAATCCTTTTTTGTTGAGACCACAAAGAAAATAATTTCCACTTCACAGGTAAATATATCTAGAAGAAAGTTTTCTGATATTCAAGAGAATATCCCTTGAACAGACCTCCTCCAAAGTATTAATGATGGAGGATCCACACTGTATGGCTAAGAGCACATGGGTTGTGATGAAGGAGGGGCCCATGGTTTTGTGAGATCAAGTCTGGTTCTGGAGCCCTGCTTGAGAGAATCAGCAGAGTGGAAAATCAATGGTGGTGAGGCCATGCCAGTGCTATGAGGATCCTGCAAGCATGACCCTGTTTGATTTTTAACAACACTATTGGTAGGAGCAGAGCCAGTGAGGATGCATACATGAGATTATCTTCCCAGGACAAAAGGAAAACATCCGCCAGAGACCCTGGACTATGACCTGCACATGAACAAAATTGAGGACAATTCCTGTTGTGTCGAGTTGCAAACAGGTTTACGTGGTGAACCCCACAGGCTTGAAAAATAAGTCATACGTTAATTCTTCAAAATTGAATAGAAAAATTCTTCAAAAAACAGTGCAAAGAGACTAAGATAATGTATTGCTTGTACAGGTCTGTCTTATCTTACGCTGGGGTTACGTTCCGCGGTTAGCGCGTAAAGCGAAAACCGCGTATAGTCAAAATCCCATTGACTTTAATGGCGGGCGGAATCGCCCACACTACAGACACAGTACATAAATTGCTTTTTTTCTCTCTCTCTCTTTTTTGTGTGTGTGTGTTTTTGCTGACCGCGCAAAGCCGAAATTGCGCATGTTAAATGCGCGTAAGATGAGACAGACCGGTACATACAAATGACTGCTTTCATGTCCTTTATAAACATACTAAGGTGATGTCTCCCTTGTAGACAGTACATTTTCACTGATTTAAATTTTTTTTTTTTTAATTCAGAACTATTAAGGGAATACGGATGTCTGTTTCCAGAAATTATCTTGCCCAACACTACTTACTCCTTTAACTTAATAATCTAATGACCCGTTCAACCCATTTTATTTAAAATGAAAATAACCTTAATTTGCCTATACAAGAAAAAGTGAAAGTTGTAAAAATTGGAATACCAAAGCCAAAACACTTGGCTTCAAAAAACATTCAAAGTTATTAAGCAACAATGTTCTGTCACATAACTTTTAAGTCCAAAGTACTTAAAAGCTAGGAAACGAATAGTTATAGACTGCATAAATCTTGTATAGACCACACAATATATTATTTGGCAACCAAGATCTATTTCAACACAATAAAACTAACTCTGACCCAAAATAAATAGACTATCATATCTAATCTAAAAAAATACGCAACCTTCTTCCAGAAAAAAAGCAATCAAATTATATATGAACACTTTAGACAATGAGCCTCACGTAAGTTTACATATGTAATTTTACCACCCTGACAATGTCATGATTTTTGTTATTAGATATGTATATTATTCTCATGAAAAAAATTACGTCCTTAATAGTTTATATTTAGCAGTTGATCGCAATAATGTCAATATTCAGATAGTAATATCAAGATTAAAATATATTAAATAAAATCCAAGGTCAAAGTTAAGTTTGTGGAATGCACATTTCTTGAAAAGAATAAGAAGTTTAGTATACGGGTAGTGCAAGTTTTTTTTTTTCCTTTAGTGAATTGGTTTTGTTGGTGGTGTGATAGATAAGCACACTTATTTAACCACCTTTACTAGTTTTTGAAATGAAGCTTGTGTTTTAGAAAACCTACTAAGTTCTTGTGACGTATGTTAGACTTCATTCATATACCTCTGAAATGGTCACAATATAAAACAAACCTGTTTGATTTCTGATGAACTTCTACATGTATCTGCACAGAATCACACACATTTGGAAGTGCCTGTTTTAAATCACCAGCTGCCTCATCCATTTTATTCATTCCTAAAAAGAAAATATACAAGTGTTTACTAAAAAAGTGCCTCCAATGGTCTTTACTTTGAAGAGTTGTTAAAACATCAGAATGATAAAGCATTTGCCCCATTCTAATAATAATTAGGCCAAGTTAATACTTATGGAACGCCAGTGGGAATGTGGATCTGTGGCTATTACGCTTTCTAGAGGAAAGGGCTGTTTATCGTAAATTGAAAAAAAGTGATGGAAAGATTAAAAAAAACACAAGGGTTTCGTAACATAACAGTTCAAGCAGTTTTCAGAGGGGTAACAGTTCAAGTTGAGCAGTAATACTCAAATTCAGGCAAACATCTACAAACTTCTATACCACAGTCCACAACTCTACATGAATTACATTAGCTTTCAGCAATTTACATCTACAAACTGCTCTATAAACTCATTATTCTGTTGCATTAATTTAGTTGAAATATATGTGTTAAAGATATTAGCATAACCCAGTCACTGTCCAACATTAAACAGTGTTAAACAGGGGTCAGGAAACAGACACCTCAGCCTGCTTAGTACCATGGGAAACACACTGTTAACATTCTTTTAACCTTTTATTAAAGATAAAGAAAAAAAAACAGTTAAAGCATTTGAAATGTAAAATATTAAGTGAGGGTTTCATATTTAACAAAAAAAAAAATTCTCTTTCCCTTTATTTGGAGAGGAATTTTAGAAGGAAAACTACCATTGTTTGAGAGTCTTGTAAGCTGGTATAAAAAAAATGGTAACAACTGTCCTATTAGGGAAGAGAAAAGAAGTCAGTTGAGATGGGCTGGAGCTTTTGTTAAAGTCTGATCCTGTTTCATCCCAGGTGGTGCTTGGGATTCAGTTGCCATAGTTGGAATCATCTGGTTCTCTCTTTGGCCCAGTCTAGCCAGGACATCTCTCAGGATTAGGATGAAGATCTGGGGTCCCAGGAGATGGTGGGGATGCAGCCATAGGCGCCAACTTCCCCTCTTTGCCGTGAGTGCTCAACCCCCCCCCTCTTCCCCCGGCCCTGCCCCAGCCCCAGCTCTTCCCCGCCCCCATTCCAACCCCTTCCCCGAAGTCCCCAACCCAACTCCGCCCCCTCCCTGCCCCTATCCCAACACCTTCCCCAAATCCCCGCCCCGGACCCACTTCCTCCCCTGAGCGCGCCACATTCCCACTCCTCCCCCTCCCTCCCGGAGCGTGCTAACGGCGCCAAACAGCTGTTTGCCGGCTGCCGGGCAGGAAGGGCTGGGAGGTAGGCGGAGGAGCGGGGATGCGGCGCACTCAGGGGAGGGGGAGGAGGTGGGGCAGGGGATGAGGGGAGCTTGGCTGCTGGTGGGTGCAGAGCACCCACTAATTTTTCCCTGTGGGTGCTCCAGCCCCAGAGCACCCATGGAGTCGGTGCCTATGGATGCAGCCAAGATGGTGAAGCTCGCTAAAGTAGCCAGTCTCTCCTCCCCCCGACCCCCAAAGTCTCTTTCTTTAAGGACCCAAAAAGGGAGTGGTGGGTGAAACAGTCCATCCCCTCATTATTTTGTCCACCAATTAGGCCTAGTTCACCCAGCAGTTGTGGCTGAAGCATACGACTGTGCTTCTACTCAGGGCACCACGACATGCCCCTGCCCAGTCCAACTATGGCATCTGGCAAGAGGACACCTGAGAACGGTACTGAGAGTACATCTACACTGCTGTTTAAAACTCGCAGCAGTGAACGTCAGAGCCCAAGTCTACAGCGGAAATTGTATGCAGGTCCGGGGTGCGGTGCGGGAGGGGGTGCGGGGCGCAGGAAGGGGCTCAGGGCAAGGGATTGGGGCAGAGGAGGGGTGTGGGGTGTATGAGAGGGCTCGGAAGGGGGTTGGGGTGCAGGAGGGGTGCGGAGTGCGGCAGGGGGCTCAGGGCAGGGGGTTGGGGTGCACAGGGATGCAGGGTGCAGCAAGGGGCTCAGGGCAGGGGGTTGGGGTTTACGAGGGGGATCAGGGCAGGGAGTTGGGGTGCAGGAGGGGTGCGAGGTGCAGGGAGGGGGCTCAGGGCAGGGAGTTAGGGGGCGGGGTGCAGGAGGGGTTCGGGCTCCGGGGTGGCAGCGGCGCGCACCGGGGCCAGGGCAGGCTCCCTGCATGCCTGCCCTGGCCCCACGCCACGCCACTCCAGGAAGCGCTGCGGTTCCTGGGGGGGTGGGAATGATGATGAGGACTCAGCGTGTGCAGGGCCAGTGTAACTACTAGGCGAACTAGGCGGCCACCTAGGGCGCCAAGATTTGGGGGCACCAAAAAGCAGTGCCCCAAAATTTTTTTTTTACACTACAATGGAGTCACATCTTACACCAGGGTTAGGTTCTAAGGTCAGCGCGTAAGAGAAAAATCACATATAGTGAAAATTACCATAAAGTACAGTACACACTAGAACTGGGGTCCTCAACCTACGGCACCCTGAACCCCAGACTGGCAGAGGGCTCAGCGGCGGCCGGGACCCGTAGCCTGCCATTAAAAAAAAATCGGCACGTGTGCCGTAGGTTGAGGACCCCTGTTCTAGTGTATACAATGTATACTGTGGGTACTGTACTTTATGGTAATTTTCACTATATACAATTTTCCTCTTACGCGCTGATCTTAGAACCTAACCCCCCCCCCCCCCCGTTAAAAGGTGTGACTCCACTGTGTTCATTTTTGAAAGTTTATAATAAGCGATGCTCCGGGGGGATAGGAGGCGGGGTTCAAAGTGGAAGTTTCGCCTAGGGAGCAAAATATCCTTGCACCGGCCAGCATGGGGGGCAATTCCGCGGGCTGGATCCAAATCCCTGAGGGGCCGGATCTGGCCCGCGGGCCGTAGTTTGCCCACCCCTACTTTATAACCTTTAGACACAGTCGTCCATTATTTAATTGCGTTACCTTCTCTATTGGACCAGCTGTACCTGTCTACAGGACCCTCATGCCAACGCAGTTACGCCCTTACCCGACAGGGAACCTCGGGCTGACCAACATGATGCCCCGTCTACACCAGGGCCGCCCCAGGGCCTGCGCGGAGGCTGCTCGGTTGCAGAGGACACCGGCGGATCCCGAGGACACCGCACAGGCCGCTGTTGGGACGGGATGGGCTACGCTACCCGCTGCCAGGTAGGCGCCGGCCCGGGCTGCCCCGCCATTGGCTCCGGGCCGCTCGGCTCCAGGGAGCCCGTTTGGGCCCCAGCGCGGAGAGCGCCCCGCAGCCGGAACCGGAGTCCCCGTCCCGGACCATCCCCCGCCGCCCGCTCCCCCAACGTACCGCTCCGCGCGCCACTGCAAGTAGGGGCTGGGCTGGGCTCGCGCACGAAGAGCAGATGCCGTCGCTACTTTTGGAAAAACGCGGGGAGGGAAACCCCGCCCCCTGCCCCGGAAGTTCATGCTCCCGGCCGACCCCTTACCCGGAAGTGCATCTCATGTCTCGCTTCCGGTGCGGCCCGAGCGGCGGCTGTTTCCGGCCGCGGCGGGGTCGCCATGGGCAAGAAGCACAAAAAGCACAAGACGGAGAAGGCGGAATGGCGATCGGCCGCCGCGCCCCCGACTTACAGCGGTGAGTGCCGGCGGCACGGAGCGGCGGGGCCCTTCGCTGTCTCCTCAGCCCGCGGGCGGCGCCGCTCGCTCGGCGGATTCGGCCCCGCTTGTCGCGGCCAGCGGGGGGGCGGGGACTCGCGACGCCTGTTTTATGGCGGGGCGGGACTGAGACCTGGGCCGGTGCCGCGGGAGGACGCCCCCGCCTCGCTGCCCTCACGGGAGAGCTGGTGTCGCTCCAGCGGCCCTCGCGGCGCGTTGTGCTGTCGCTCTCCCCTCGCGGCGCGGAGCCCGGCCCTGCTCGCCGGGGCGGTTTGCATCTGAAAATAGACGGGCAGGAATCGGCCAAATGAACAGCAGCAACTAACGTGCGGGGCTGGAGACCCAGCGCTAGCCCCGAGCCCAGCTCACGCGTCAGGCTGCGGAGTCAAGCGACGAGTGTCGCTTTCATCCCTAATACTGTACCTTGCCACTGTACTAAGTGCGCTAGGGAGAGCCTGGCAAGGCCCTGTGTAGTCCGCGGGGCTCTGCAGCGCCCTACCCTAGCAGAGCCTAGCACCACATTCACGCACTCCTTGGTGACAGGTTTCAGAGTGGTAGCCGTGTTAGTCTGTATCAGCAAGTGTCCCTGCAATCTCTCCTCACCCACCTTCTCTCTCTAACATCCTGGGTTGAACACAAACACTGCACAGTAAAGTCTTTGTGTATTCAGGTGCTCATCAGTTTCCCTCTATGGTCGATGCATATACATAACTCTTCAGGGAGCTGATGAGTTACGTGCACCTGTCAAAGAAAAAGTTTCCCATAAAATATTTGAACTGTTATATTGAAAAGAACAGGTGCACTAATTGATGATAGAGCCTGAAGAAAAGAAGGAGAGATTGAGCATTACTCAAAGTAGATTGATTTAAATCAGAGCAGTTTAAATCACCAATTTTAATCATGGTTTAAACAGCAAGCAGGAAACCTTGGTTTAAATCATCTGTCTTAATTGTGTTTTTGCATTTTAACTTTAGGTATTTTTCTAAAGAAATGTTGATTCTCATGGGTTGGTAACCATTAAAACATGTTGATTTACAGCTAAAGATAGCTCTGCGCTAAAATTGGTACTTCATTTTGCTAGCTAGGACAACATGCTACATCTATACATATTTAAGCAATTATATAGGTTAACATACATTTAATCAGATTATTTTTTTCATTTTTTCTATTAGAAAATGGTGAATTGCATTTTACTAAATTAATTTTTTACTTGTGTTTTGTGATAAGCTATACTGCGATGTATATTGGAATTCATTTTAAAATGCACAGAAAAGCAGCATCTTATTTTTTTAATTAATTTTAAAAATTGTCTTCAATGTGCTGATTATATAAGAAACTTGTTATTAAAACATTTTTTGCATTTAAGACTTTTTTATTAAACAAAGGAAGTAATTAGTAAATGGAGCTGGTTGTGTCTGGTCACTGTGTCCTTCAAGATTTTAGAAGTAAGGCCTGGTCTACAGTAAAAAATTAGGTCGGTTTAACTACATCAGTCCAGGGGTGTGAAAAATCTACATGTAGACAGAAAGTCCCCATGTAGACAGTGCTAGGCAATGGAATAATTCTTCTGTCGACCTAGCTATCTCCTCTTGGGGAGGTGGATTACCTACATGGATAGTAGAACCCTCCCATCTGCGTAGGTAGTGTCTATGCTTAAATGCTACAGTGGCACAGCTGCAGCGTTTTAAGTGTAGACAAGCCGTAGTAGTTCTCATCTTCTCACACTAAGGGCTTGTCTACACTACCAAGTTTTGTTGACAAAGCTTATGTTGACACCTAAAAGTCAACAAAACAAAAATCACCAAAGGGTGTTCACACTTGCTCCCTCTGTCAACAGATCATGTCCACATTGGGGACACCATCATCAACAGGGTGAGCAATGCACCGTGGGTATGTATCCCACAGTGCAGCGTTGTGAGAAGGAAGAGATGATGGCTGCGCATCTTGGGATTCTCTCCAAGTTCTCCCACAGCCCCCTCAGCTGCCGAGAGCAGCATCATGAGTAACTCTGTGAGCTCTCCATGTTAAGGAATGGCAAAGCAGCACAGCAGTCTGTCCCCCAAGCTTTTCTGCTTTTTCAGTTCCCAATTGGTTTCTCAAGTTTGAGTGAACTAGTCATTTAACTGAACTAGTTGAATAAACTGAAAGGAAAATATTCTCTTGGCACCTGCAGAAAAGGATATTTGCTGTCAAAAGCTGGTTTAGCACTTCAGCAAACTCTGGTTCTAGGTGCTTAGCCAATCACTTCCAGCAGTTCAGTTGTTTGACTTTCTTTTAAAACTTTGGTAGCAAACATGTACTGCCTAATATTAATTTTATTTAATTTTAAATTAATATAAGATAGTAAGTTTAGGCCCTAATATAGATAATCATAGTTTCAAATTTAATTTTAAATAAGTTTATTTTTAAAAACAAAAACATTAAAGTTTTTTTTATTTTTAAGTCATCGATTTCAAGTAGTTCAAAACAAAAAACTTCATAAATGTTAGAGTTATGATTACATGCGATTCAAGAGAAGATGGACCATTGAACACAGCCATAAAAACTCTGGAATGCACAAGCTAAGGATATATAAACTGTTCTGACACCAGTCTTTTTTTATCCAATTCTTTCTCGTGTTATTAACTGAACCATTTTCATTTCTGCTGTCCTGAGTCACTTTAAATAAGATGGTGAATTGAATTAATCTGATAAAGAATCAAATAACTGCAGTTTACAGTCTTGGTTCTTTAAAAATGTTTTCAATTCTTTTGGCCCTACATGAACATAGTTTATTTGTTAGAAAGTTATAATCTATGGGACAGGCATCAATAGCAGGAAAAGGAATAATGAAATGTTGGCTCCTTAGTGGTTCAAGAGGAAATTACTTAAGCAAATAGTTGAAATGCTGATTTAAAAAAACAGTCTGTAAATAGTTGCCAAAATATTTGTTTTTAATATAAAAGATTGATTTAATTTCTTGTCAGACAATGAATTGTGGAGATTCTTACTTTAGAAACTGTTAAATTCCTGGATCCTACAAACATTTATACCTGTACTTTACCTTACTCAAGTGAGTAAAGCTAAGCATGTGTGAATGTGTTTTCAGGATTGGTACCCAATTACACAATTTTTCTGATGTTTTCTAGAACATAGCAGATTATTTTCTTGTATAATAAGGATTCATAAAAAAACATAAAGTTAAATTTAAGGAAATCAACATTTTTGACTGTTTAGGACAGCTGTTTCCTACCTCAGATCTGTCAATGTAGGATTTTTTCTTTTAAAATTCCTTCGTATACATTTCACAGTAATTACGCTATACGCTAGTTTGTAAATGGAATTTTCAGTAGAATGATACTGTCTGATAACTATTATTGTTTACTGTGTAACTTTTGTGTGTGTTTATGAATTTTTTTACTATGCTTTAATTTAGATTATGTGGATAAGCCCCTGGAAAAGCCCTTGAAGCTAGTGCTTAAAGTTGGAGGAAGTGAGGTCACTGAACTCTCAGGATCAGGGCATGATTCAAGTTATTACGATGACAGGTCAGACCATGAGCGAGAGCGACACAAAGAAAAGAAGAAGAAAAAGAAAAAAAAGTCTGAGAAAGAAAAAGAAAAGCATCTTGATGACGAAGAGAGAAGGAAGAGAAAGGTAAACAATGACTCGAGAATGCAGGGGTACAAATTCTTTTCACATTTGCTTGTCATATCTGAAAAGTGTCTCTTACATGAAAATGCACATTTCAGTTTAAGATACAGTTGACTGAGAGGAATAACTAAAACATAGCAATATTATTTCTTCCTTTCCATCACTTCTAATCCAACGAGGGTCCTTTTTGTATATTTTCATCTCACTCTTAATAAAAATCCTTTTTTTTGTTTTTTGTCCAAATTTTCTGTCTTCTTAAAAAACAAAACTGAGGGCTGTATTTCACCAAATTAATTGCATTTAGGAGTTGGAGTAGGACTAAATTTTATAATCCCTCAATCTCTAATTATGCAAATGCTTATGCATGTGTTTTTAAATTTACTCCTATGAGTAGCCCCATGGAAGTCCTCTACAACTGGTATAACTATTTTTCGTTTTCTTCACTTGCCATAGTCATCTATGCCTTTGTCACCTCCATGTCGGATGAGTTAACGTTGTATGTGGGACTATCTCTAAAGACCACTTCAGTTGGTGCAGAATAAGACAACCCTCTTGCTTAGCACAATGTTGTGCAGGATATGTGTTACACCACTATTTCAGATACTGCATTGTCTCCCTGTTAACATCTGAGGGCAGTTCAAGATGTTTATTGATCTACAAAGCCCTGTACGTGGGCTTGGCAGAATTCAATAAGTTTTATAGTTTTGACAGATATCAATGTTTATTTTTTCACCATTTTTCAATTTTTATCCATTTACATTTTCACACTTATAGGAAATTATGGGAGGAGTCAGACAATAACTATTTAATGACAATAAACATTGAGATTCAGAAAGTTAAAACTTCATAAACTGTTAAAACATAAAGAACGAGGAGTACTTGTGGCACCTTAGAGACTAACAAATTTATTTGGGCATAAGTTTTCGTGGGCTAAAAGCCAAGATGAAGTGGGTTTTAGCCCACGAAAGCTCATGCCCAAATAAATTTGTTAGTCTCTAAGGTGCCACAAGTACTCCTCGTTCTTTTTGCTGATACAGACTAACACAGCTACCACTCTGAAACCTGCTAAAACATAAATTGTCAACATCACATGTCTAAATATACTTATTAGAGTTTGATTTAAGTCCTCAAGCTGCATATTTCTTTCTCTGTCTGTGTGCAAATTTCAGTTATTTTTATGGACTTTTTGTTGTTGTTGGTTTGTTTGTGTATGATGAAATCGACATTTACAAATATTTACCGATTAAAAATCTCATCCTTCCAAGCCTACCTGTGTGGCTTGGGTCCTAGTGACTGCTGTTCTCCCTGTTCTCAGCCAAAATATGTGATGTGGTCAGCTAACAGTCCTTAGATTTAATTACCCTTCCAGAGGCTCCCAGTATCTTAATGTTCCCTGGGACAACAGGAAGGGGTGTGTTCTTAAACTTGTGAAACGTCTGTGTGCTCCTCACATATATGGAAGGTATTCATACGATAATTTGCAGAACAATGTAATAAATGATTTTATTATAAATATTTTACTGTATTACCCACTAATCAGTCTTCAGATGTGCAGTAGTCTAAAATTATAGAACCTTTTAACAGTGATGTATCCAAATGTTGTAAATGCAGTGAGCGTGCATCAGTAAGCACTGTAGTAAAAAATGGAGTGAGGCTGCCTAATTCAATACGAGATTGTTCACGTGCTATGGAGGCTTACAGGAGAAAATCTGTCAGATATCTCCAATCTTGCAAAGCATTTGTAGTTGCTCTACTGTGGAGTTTGAGTTTCAGTGTATTTACTCCACCCAGTGCAGACTGTCTTCTACTTACTGCACCATACTGTAAATGTGCAGTGAACAAGGCAAAGCTACGTGCTTCTTACTTCATTCATAGTAACTGTAAGATGAAGCATCACAGCTGACCAGTTAGGACTTACAGAACTTTACAGTTAACTGTGCTCTTTCATTGTGCAATTATTTGTATACATTTTAATGCCATTTTTCAGCAGAAGCATAGCAACTATCAACCAAAAAAAGTAGCTGAATAGATACAGAAATGGAAATGATTTGCAAACAGTTAGTGTAAGTAACAGAAATCATTTTAAAGAAAGTATGTGTAAGGTTGTGCTTTAATCCATAATTGTCCATCTTACAGTTCAGCACTAGGAGTCTGTTTTTTTCCCCCCAGGGATTTGAAGAAAGTGTATATTTGTCTTTAAATTTCTTGACTTTCATTGGTGTCACTTGGATACTTAGTATTATTTTAATAAAAGGTTTTTGTATGAGAATATTTTATTTGAACCTGAACTGCCCTTTGTGAATATCTTCTTTTAACTATCTCCTATCCTTGCTATATTAGGAAGAAAAGAAGAGAAAGAGGGAGAAAGAGCAGTGTGACACTGAGGGAGAAACGGATGACTTTGATCCTGGGAAAAAAGTGGAAGTTGAGCCACCTCCAGATCGCCCAGTCAGAGCTTGCAGAACTCAGCCAGGTAAGTGACCAAGACTAGATGTGAAACCTGGAAAATTTAAATTTCCTAGTATGTTCTTTTAAAATTTTTCATAACTGAGTGTTAAAATAATACTTCTGATAATATACCAGGGTATTAAGCTTTCAAGCAGAATGTAGAGATTTCTGGTGAAATCCCTGGATTTCAGCGGACTTTTCCAGGTTGGAAAGATACTGCATGAAAAGCAGTTATTCCTCTTAACACCTTTGGGGCTTGATGGGTACATTTCCAGGTGCCAGTTAGAAGTAAATTTTCAGTTAGTTCTTCACAAGTTCACATCAGAGTGCATTTGCCTGTTTGAAGTATAAAAAAGGATATTTAAGTGTCATTCCAGTATTGCTGTTTGCAGTATGTGCACCAGAATAAGTTGAAATGCAGCTACATGTAATTATTTTGATTGAACATATAAAGGACACCTGTGCATTTCTCTAACTTCCTGACATGACATTAAAATATAACCTACAATAATAAAATGCAAAAACGAGCAAAAGAGCCAGAGATCCCATACCAAAGCAGTGATTCAGCAAAAAACATAACAAAATCCCTGTCCGTAAGCTTTCCCCAAGTCCCTCTTCCACCTCTACACCAGACCCTTCGCTCAATGTCCTGTGCAAAAATTGGTCTTTGCAGTATGCCCTAAGTGTCAGAAAATTCACACTATTTTGGACCAGTAAAGGAGCAAATCCACAGGCAAGGGAGAATGCCTCACCAGCAGCAAGCTTTCTTTTCTAAATTGTCAAACTTCAGCTCAAGCACCTACCTGATACTATTTGTGGCAGGCTCTCAAGTACACAGGTCCTAAGTCATTATGTTGTTAATTTTGGCTTATAACACCTTAAAACCTTAGGCCGCCTCCTTGAAAGATACCTCAGTAAATGTCTAGCAGAAATCTGGACTTGTATGAAAATTAGCAGGCTTCATTTCAATCTTCATAAGATTAGAACGCTGCTTGTTGACAGGGCAAACCAGAGATGGGAACTATACTTATCAACTGAGCAAATCAATCTTGAGGAATTTGCAGTTTATGGGTTCTCCCTAAATGGAGGGTGTGAGCCCACTGTCATTCACATTTACTGCCTCTGAACACACTGGGGCATTGAAAGCCTGGCAAATTTGAAACCGATGACTGTGAAATGTGTCCTGTAGGCTGCTCTTTTTCACCTATCTAGAGATGTGGCTTCCCCAAACATTTCATTTGTCCTTCCTGTTCTGGTTGAGGAAAGGGGAGAGGGTCTCTGTTATCAGGTGAGAAGTGGGCCTTAATCTGCTTTCCAGGAGATTTCAGAATATTGCTTTTTAATTCTTGCAACTGCTAAATCTGTGCACTCTCCTTTAAGTGCACAACCGTTAAGGGATCAGTGTGCACTTCATAGATGCATCTGTGCAGTAATTAAAATATACTTGTCTCTAGCATCTGTGTTTGTTCTTTGTCTTTATTTTTAAAAAATTAACCCAAATCTTAGGAAAACTAATGCAAAAATTTTTGTAAATGGAACACTAAGGTTGCACTGATAAAATGAAGTCAGGAAATGCAGAAATCAGCACTTCTGCAGCAATATCTGCACAGTCAGGTGTCACATATGAAATCATTTTCTTTTTAAACAGATGCCTGAATATATTACTCCTTGTTAAATACTTGCCATAAAATATGCAGGTTGTGCGTCATGGACGATTATGTTGCTGTAGGCACCATAGTATATGTATTTCTTTTACTTGTATGCTGCATGAACATTTCTCATTTAATATAATTAAATAACTAACATATAAGGAAATGAAGCTTTATTGCATATCAGGAATAGATTTATTGTATGTGCTTTTGCTGCCCTTGAAATGCAAGGCTTATTGGCTTCTGGAGCGAGTTTAAGCCGCAGGGCTATGTATTAAAGACTCAAGTATAAAACATGAACTTTGTTCTGAAGTAAATACTGTCATTTGACTGAACTTTATAAATATTTTTCACTCTCTCAAATTGCAGCTGAAAATGAGAGCACACCCATCCAACAATTATTAGAGCATTTCCTTCGTCAGTTGCAAAGGTAGGTCTGCATATTATATAGACAGCTGTGTAGATGGTAACAGATGTTTATTAACATGCTGCTTTAGAACCTTCTAATTTGGTCTTCATTTTGGGATGAATCATTTCAGACTGATTTATAATTTGGTTTACCACCATTGCTACCTTATTGGACCCAGTAAGAGAAACTATTCAAGATTAATTGCATTTAGAAAAGTAGGAACTAAAAGTTTACGCTCTCATTAGTAATTTGATTTTTGCTCTAGGGCCCTTTAGTACATTAATTACTTATTTTAGGGATTGGAAACCAACCGCAAACTTTTGTTCCATAAAATGGAATAATCTCTGGTAAAATCTTATGATTTATTCTCTATCTGTCTGATTCAAATAAAAGTACAAAGGGGGAGGTTTTTTCATTTTATAATTTTTTGTAAGATATCAGCTGCGTATAGTCCAAGTCTTTGGAAAATCACTAGTAGAACCTATTTTTTCTCCCTTTGTAATAAAACTATACATTTAATTTGAGACTATTAATCAGGAACACCACTCTTAATTAACTGCTTTAGTAAAAAAGAAGAAAAATCCTAATCAAAAAGATGAAAACAAGAGTTAATCCTGCAAGGTGTTGAGTGACCACAATTTCTACTGATCTTTTGTTGTTTAAGGGAAACGAATACAAATTTAAATGCAAAATGTATACTAGTAAATCAATAAACAATTAATAAATAAATAAACCATTTCAAGCACTGGCTTATAAATAAAAATTAGGGCTGTCAAGCAATTAATCGTAATTAATTTTTTTAATCACACTGTTAATAATAGAATACCATTTATTTAAATAGTTTTGGATATCTTCTACATTTTCAAATATATTGATTTCAATTACAACACAGAATACAAAGTGTACTGTGCTCACTTTATATTTATTTTTTATTACAAATCAAAAAAAGAAATCGTATTTTTCAATTCACCTAATACAAGTACTGTAGTGCAATCTCTTTATCATGAAAGTTGAACTTACAAATGTAGAATTATGTACAAAAAGACTGCATTAAGAAACAAAACAATGTAAAACTTTAGAGCCTACAAATCCACTTAGTCCTACTTCATGTTCAACCAACTGCTAAGAGAAACGAGTTTGTTTACATTTACGGGAGATAATGGCCGCTTCTTATTTACAATGTCACCTGAAAGTGAGAACAGGCATTCGCATGGCACTATTGTAGCTGTCGTTGCAAGATATTTATGTGCCAGATGCACTAAAGATTCATATGTCCCTTCATGCTTCAGCCACCATTCCAGAGGACATGCGTCCATGCTGATAACGTGTTTGTTCTACTCGATAACCATCCAAAGCATGTTCATTTTCATCATCTGTCAGATGCCGCCAGCAGAAACGTTGATTTTCTCTTTTGGTGGTTCGGGTTCTGTAGTTTCCGCATTGGAGTGTTGCTCTTTTAAGACTTCTGAAAGCATGCTCCGCAGCCCGATCAGATTTTGGAAGCCACTTCACTTCAGATTCTAAAACCTTGGGTCGAGTGCTGTAGCTATCTTTAGAAATCTCACTTTGGTACCTTCTTTGCGTTTTGTCAAATCTGCAGTATTCAAACGAACAACATGCTGGGTCATCATCCGAGACTGCTATAACATGAAATATATTGCAGAATGCGGGTAAAACAGAATAGGAGACATACAATTCTCCCCCAAGGAGTTCAGTCACAAATTTAATTAATGCATTTGTCATAACTATAAAGGGAAGGGTAACCACCCTCCTCTGTACAATACTATAAAATCCCTCCTGGCCAGAGACACCAAAATCCTTTTACCTGTAAAGGGTTAAGAAGCTCAGGTAACCTGGCTGACACCTGACCCAAAGGACCAATAAGGGGAGAAGATACTTTCAAATCTGGGGGGGGGGGAAGAAGGCTTTTGTTTGTGCTCTTTGTTTTGGTGGGGACTAAGAGGGACCGGACATCAATCCCTGCTCTCCAAATCTTTCTGAACAAGTCTCTCATATTTCAAACTTGTAAGTAATAGCCAGGCAAGATGTATTAGTTTATCTTTGTTTTTCTCAACTTGTGAATGTTCCCTTTGCTAGAGGGAGGTATGCCTGTTTTGCTGTAACTTTGAAACTAAGGCTAGAGGGGGTTCCTCTGGCTCTTTGAATCTGATTACCCTGTAAAGTTGTTTTCCATCCTGATTTTACAAAGATGATTTTTACCTTTTCTTTTTAATAAAATCCTTCTTTTAAGAACCTGACTGATTTTTCCATTGTCCAAAGACCCAGGGGTTTGGTTCTTCGATCCTCTGTAACCAATTGGTTCGGACAGGGGTCGGCAACCTTTCAGAAGTGGTGTGCCGAGTCTTCATTTATTCACTCTAATTTAAGGTTTCGCGTGCCAGTAATACATTTTAACATTTTTAGAAGGTCTTTTTCTATAAGTCTATAATATATAACTAAACTATTGTTGTATGTAAAGTAAATAAGGTTTTTTAAATGTTTAAGAATCTTCATTTAAAATTAAATTCAAATGTAGAGCCCCCCGGACCGGTGGCCAGGACCTGGGCAGTGTGAGTGCCACTGAAAATCAGCTCGCGTGCTGCTTTTGGCACCCGTGCCATAGGTTGCCTACGCCTGGGTTAGGATGATATTCTCAAGCCTCCCCAGGAAAGAGGGTGTAAGGGCTTGGGGGGATATTTTGGGGGAAGAGGAACTCCAAGTGGTCCTTTCCCTGTTTGCTGTTAAATCACTTGGTGGTGGCAGCGTACCAGGTTTTAACCTAAGCTGGTAAAAATAAGCTTAGGGGGCTTTCATGCGGGTCCCCACATCTGTACCGTAGAGTTCAGAGTGGGGAAGGAACCTTGACAGCATTATTTTTTTTAACAAGCATCATCAGCATGCAAGCATGTCCTCTGGAGTGGTGGCCGAAGAATGAAGGAGTGTATGAATGTTTAGCATAACTGGCACATAAATACCTTGCAATGCCAGCTACAAAAGTGCCATGCGAACGCCTGTTCTCACTTTCAGGTGACATTGTAAATTAGACGCAGGCAGCATTATCTCCCATAAATGTAAACAAGCTTGTTTCTCTTAGTGATTGGCTGAACAAGAAGTTGGACTAAGTGGACTTGTAGGCTTTAAAGTTTTACAAGGCTTTATTTTGTTTTTGAGTGCAGTTATGTAACAAATAAAAATCTACATTTGTAAGTTGCACTTACACGATAGAGATTGCACTACAGTACTTGTATGAGGTGAATTGAAAAATACTATTTCTTTTGTTTGTCATTTTTACAGTGCAAATATGTGTAATCAAAAATAATATAAAGTGAGCACTGTCAACTTTGTATACTGTGTTGTAATTGAAATCAATATATTTTAAAATGTAGAAAAACATCCAAAAATATTTAATACATTTCAATTGGTATTCTATTGTTTAACAGTGTGATTAAAACTGTGATTAATTGCTATACATTTTTTTTTAATTGTGATTAATTTTTTTGAGTTATCGCTTGAGTTAACTGCAAATAATCGACAGCCTTAATAAAAATATTCCCAAACAGACTAAATATTCTTAAATCAAGTCAAAATTCTCTCTCCCATATCAGCAGATACTTCTTTTTTTTTTTTAAGCAACAACTGGTGTTAATGACATAAAATGATATGTTATAAGGAGTAGTGATCATTTTGTTTCCTAGCATAATTATACATATTTTTTATTCCATTTTTAGGAAAGATCCTCATGGGTTTTTTGCTTTTCCAGTCACGGATGCCATTGCTCCTGGATATTCCATGATAATAAAACATCCCATGGATTTTGGCACTATGAAGGACAAAATAGCAGCAAATGAGTACAAATCAGTCACCGAATTCAAGGTGAAGTGATAAGGATATGGTTATTTCAAAACATTTTCAATAAAAAACTTTAATTTGAGTCAGATTTTTAGGTGAAATTAGTTAGTCAGTCAGGCTTCTAACATTTAATTCACTTATAAATAATTCATCACACTTTTACATTCTGTTAGTAGGAGTGGGATTATACTCTATACTCTGTATATATCTGTCCCGCTGTCCTAGGGCAACTGCTAAGATTATTGCAGACGAAGAATGTGTACTACTGATAAACTTACTGTGGTATGCAGTTCAGTGCTACAAGCAGATAACATTCAGAAAAACAGGTTGAGAAGAACTCGTTTTAGAGAACTCTAGATGATTTGTTTAAATCTAGATTAGTTCATTAATGACCAAAAGGTGATGGTGCCCTTTGGAGGCACTTTGACTTATGTTAAATGATCGTGATGTTCTATGACATAAATGAAATAATATGTGCTGTATGTGGAAATTTCAGCTCCGCTTTAACTAGAGCTGCTATTAGCGTCTCCATAATTCTTTGGCAGATACTTTGTATAAGGGCAGGTCTACACTAGAAGCGCTACATCGGTGTAGCTGTGCCGCTGTAGCGTGTCTGGTGAAGACGCTCTATGCCGACGGGAGAGCGCTCTCCTGTTGGCATAATTACTCCACCTCTGCAAGAGGCAGAAGCTATGTTGGGGGAGAGCATCTCCTGCCAACACAGTGCCAGTGTGGACAGTGCTTAGGGTGCAGTAACTTGCATTGCTCAGGGGGCTGGCTTCTCTTTTTTTTTTTAAGTTAGATCGATTTAAGCAGTAGTGTAGACCTGCCCTCTGATAAAGAATAATTCTAATTTTAGTTTGTATTATCTTTTTGTACAGTTAGTGTTTCATTCTTTGATTATTGCCTTTTCCAAGTGATTTACAGTTTGAAATTGCCGGCTAGCATTGGACCAGTTTCTTGGTTATTGATGACTTGTTTTAGGGGATTTGAGGAAATGGCCTGTTTCACTCCCACTGGGTGTATTTTGGTTCTAGTTACCAGGAACTACATTGGTGGTATTGCTTGCTCCACTGGTGATGGATGAAAACAAGATGTTCATAGTGATTCTTTTAGATCCATCAGCTGCCTTGAATATCATTGTTCATAAGGTGGTATTGATGCATCTTTAGAACTTAACAGAGGTTGGTGGTGTTGCTGTTGAGTGGTTCTGTTCCTTTCTTTGAGAGGTCCCACAGGGTGGTATTGGGCAAACAATTACTTGTCTTTCCCAAAGGTGCTCTCATTCGGGATTGTGCAATTATTCTCTCTTGTTCAGTGAAGTATGAGGCCATTACGGGAGTTGGTAAGAAAGGTCTGGGTTGCAGTGTCTTCAGTGTACTAATACTCACCTATTGTTTCTATCTCTTCCAACTCCACTGGTTCATTGGAATGAGCTATTCAGCATTTTAACAGCAAGGCGTGGGTGAGAGTTGGAAGGCTGAGTTTCAACACAGGCAAGACTGAGATAGTGGTTGTAGGCAGAGGGGAAGCCACCCCAGAAATTATGACAATTATATCATCACCCTCTATTAGCAGGGTTGTCTGTCATTTTGTTTCCAAAGTCTTCACCTGGGTTTCTTTTTGTAGCTCCAGTTTCTACTGAATACTCTGGGAGTAGAGGTTGCAAGCGTCTCCTCTCCTGTACTCGACAAAGAGTTTGCATCCTTTTGTTTCAGAAGTGGGTTTCATCATTGTGGTTCATACTTTGTCATCTCAGGTTGCTTGTTGCAGTACATTCTATATTCCTTATGGGCATAGTCCCACATGGAAATTGTAGCTGGTGCAAAATGTGATGGTTCCCTTATTAAGTGTACAGAAAGCACATTACACCAGTATTCCATGATAAGCCCTGACTGGTATTTGATTTTGAGATGAAGTTTGAGCTGTTGGGTTTTACCTATAAAGCCATAAATGTTCATTCTAGTTCTGTTTACAGGAGTGAACTCTAACTGCTGCTACACCAGTTATGATTATCTGAGGTACTTGACCTGAATAAATATTTCTGTGTAAGAGAAGAGTCATTCAGAAACATACACGTCAACTAAGGAAAGAGATTGGGTGAGGGGAGCCTGCGATAGCTTTGCTGCCAAGGAGTGGAGCTTATTCCAAGGCCAGTAGCTTAGGAAAAGACTTTTGTCCTCCCCATACAGCTCTTCAGGAGTCACATCACATAGAGCCCAGACTCCCTACCTTGTTTGCTCCTTCACTCATGTGCCCTTGTTCACAGTCCCCCATTTCTGTCCCTCAAGTTGTCTCTTTAATCAAAGAGGCTAGAGGCAAATCACTTAACCTCAAGTAGTCACAGCAGCTGTGACTGTGCCCCTCTGCTTCTTTAGCATTGTATTGATGGCTTCTGCCCTAGGTATCAGAGCAGCACTTTCCCAATCCCTGTTTTGAACCAGGAAATTTAAGAAAAAAAAGATTTATTCTAATTTAAAGAGTTTCTTCTGAGATCAGAATCTGGTTAGGAGTTTAGGTCCAGATTTTCAAAGGTCTTTAGGCACTTAAAGATGCAGTTAGGTGCTTTTGAAAATCCCATTAAGTGCCTAAGTGCCTAACTCCAATGATAGGCACCTAGGAGCTTTTTAAAATCCCATTAGGCTCCAATCTGCATTTTAAAATGCCTAAACACCTTTGAAAATCTGGCCCTGAGTCTATAAACTCCAAAGGCTTGTTTTTCAAAAAGGCACATAATTCCCTGCACAAAAGTGCAACCATAGATAGGGTATGTTCATGCACAAATGACCAAGAAATTATGATTTGCATGAGTAGCTACCTGATTTGTGTGCAGAGAATCATTCAGATCTAGTTGTTTGAACAGCCACCCTTTCAATATTTAAAGTGTTAGTGGGAGTTACAGCCACCTTTGGGAACCAGTGCTGTCAAGCTAGCTCTAATTTAACATGCCTTAATCTAATTTAATGAGGGCCAAGGGACTTAGTGTTCGCTTTGATTCTTGCTTTGCAATCTTCTGAAACTTTCATATCCATGTCAAGTCTACAGAAGAATTTTTTTAAATAGTTCATGGATCTCATATACAACTGCTAATATTACTTTCCATTGGGTTATTGTGAGACAATAATAATGAATAGTGTTCTTTTTTAATGTGCATGGAAAGGAATTGCACACTTCAAAGGCTTATCCAGTTTACATCAGAATATACCTCTGTTACTGATCCCTTTAGAGAAGTCCAGCCGTAAGAAGTAGCAGATTTTAAAGGTGACATGTTTATGTTTAAAGGATGTCTGAAAGGTAGTTTCAAAAATGCCTTTACTTTAAAAATTCTGTTCTTTTGTACCCTGTTTCTCTTGAAAGACACTATAGAACTGGAATAGTAACATCAGAGATGTCATGCAATTAAACCAGATTAAGATAACTGGTTTTTATTCAGGCTGTTTTAAAATTCCTTGTCCTATGCTTTTGTTTACATCGTTTTAATTTAAATTGGAATAAATGATTGGGAGGGGGAAAATGTCTTTCCTAAACATTCAGTGACCCAAAAACCTTCAGTTAAGGAGTGAGAGAGCTCACAATACAGATCTGTGACTACTCCATCCCCCCAATGAGCCCTCCTGGAAAATCAAGGAAAACCTGACTTTATATTCCAGCTACTTCTGAGTTTAAAAAACGAACAAGGAAAAAGTTGTGTGTGCATAAAATAAATAAATAAAATTTAACCTTTCAGGACTTCACTGAACATCATAAGGAAGCAAAAAAGGTGCAACCCTTTGCAAGTCACTTTTACACTTTTGACTCATATTCACTTAATGTCTTTGGACACTTCTTGGTGTTCTCAAAATGTCTTTGCATTGAATGCGTCTTAATGTGGCTGTCTTAACAGGATGTTATCTGGAGCTCTTTTTTATGTTCAGTTATTGAAGGAGATATGAAGTTTTAGCAACTCTTGTGTTTTGTATTTTTCAGGCAGATTTTAAACTGATGTGTGATAATGCAATGACGTACAACAGACCAGATACTGTGTACTACAAGCTAGCCAAGAAGATACTCCACACAGGCTTTAAGATGATGAGCAAAGTAAGAGATCTATTAAAAACAAAAAGCAGAAAAGATTTGTTAAACTGACAAGGACTATAATCAGTCATAGTGATAAACATTATTTCATCCATCTGTCATTAATTATAGCAGTGCCCACCCGTGCTGCTATATTTAAGGGCTTGTCGGCATTTCCATTATAAACCCCCTTTCTCTTAGGTCCTGATTATGCACCATTGAAATCAGCGAGAGCTTTGCCACTAACTTTAATGGGAGCAGAAACAGGGCCTAAATCTATATAACCCAACTATAAAAATTTGTTTGACTGAAACTTTGGACACAAGGTTTCACTCCAGAAACAAATTTCATTTACCCTATCGATTTTAAAAGAGCTGAGCTCTTTTAAAAAGTTTTATGACTGTAAAAAGATTTGAGGGATTTTCCCCATGTCTGTTACTGTAAAATAGTTGTTAATGTGGACTAGTGTTTATAGGCTACCTTGCATGTGTGTTGCAGTTCAATTATGGTAAGTCTCTATGTAAAATAGGCAGCTGTATCTACTTGTGTAGTTCTTACTTGTTTCTTGATAGTCGGGCTGCAGAAATTCTGGTGCCATGCTACCATGACCAAATCATGTTGCATCACCATTGGAAGTTAGACAATAGGAGCAAAATAAGGCCATGGCCATTCCCATCCCATCCCATTATCATAGCATCTTGGCTATGAGGGAAAGGTAAAGTCCCTGCCGCTCTGTCCTTTCTGATTCTAGGAACGGCTGTTAGCTTTGAAGCGCAGCATGTCGTTTATGCAGGACATGGATTTTTCTCAGCAGGCAGCTCTTTTGGGTGATGAAGACACAGCTGTTGAGGAACCTGTTCCTGAAGTCGTTCCTGTACAAGTAGAGACTACCAAGAAATCCAAAAAGCCAAGTAAAGAAGTTATTAGGTAAAGGTCTTAATGGAAATGCATACTGCTTTGTGGCAGCTATTGTACTCTCGATCAATGCAGCAGGCCAGGCTTGGGTAAGGAGTAGGGAGCAACTCTTTGCAGTTTTGTGTTTGATACTTTAAGTAATACGATGTTAACATGAAATTTGATCATGCAGTAGTTTCACAGGTTGATGATTCCAAATCTATAACCACATTGCTTCTAAGGCTGAATATACCTCCCTCTACAAACTAACCTGACTTGACTGTTGATGAATAGATAAATATTTTCTCCTCCTCTTTTACGTGCTCTAAAATTAAGAGCTGACTTTATTTTAATGGTGGCTTAAAGCCTCTTTCACCTCCAAGTGTCTGTCACCTTTTCTCACCACATTTCCCAAAAGTTCTTGAAGTTGCAGAAATAGTTCCTGTGAGTAATGTCAAGCCTACTGAGAAATTATGAACTTCGGGTTTTAAAGGGTGACTATTTTGACATCAAAGTTATGAAATAGATGTTGCAAAAAAAAGTCCAAAATTAGTAAATAGTACAGTTTTGTTTTGTTTTTTAAACTGAAGGTTTGTGTATCAGGATGCAAATCCTTTAAACATGTTTTATGAGGGGTTTTTTCCTTTCCCCTCTTGTTGTTTATAAGGGTCTTTTTATCAAAGGAAACAGTAAAACTAGCAATTTTGTCAAATGAACAGAGTAAACACACTGGAAAAAATAGTAAACTTTTTTGCAAACATTTTTCAGTTAAGGTAATCTTACTTATTGTAATTAGTAACTATATTAGGTCCAAAATTTCCAGTCAGTTATTGCTTTTTTCCAAGCTTATGGTGTCCTTTATATTATAAATTTTTTTATATTTAAATCTGCCACTGAGATTTTTGGAACAGCCCTGGTGATTGACAGCTCTGGTAATCATCTTTAGTGGCTAATGGAAGAAACAGGAGATTAGTTTAGCAGTTCTGTGTGTGTGCGAGAGAGAGACAGAGGTGTGGGGTTAAAAATAGAACTCTTCAAATGTTTGAGTGTTTGACTGGAATTATTATACAGTAGAACCTCAGAGTTATGAGCACCTGAGTTACAAACTGACCAGTCAACCACACACCTCTTTTGGAACCAGAAGTATGCAATCAGGCAGCAGCCGAGACAAAAAAAAAAGCAAATTCAGTGATGTACAGTACTGTGTTAAATGTAAATTACTAAAAAATGAAGGGAAAGTTTAAAAAAAAAGATTTGACACGGTAAGGAAACAGTTCTGTGCTTGTTTCATTTAAATTAAGGTGGTTAAAAGCAGCATTTTTCTTCTGTATAGTAAAGTTTCAAAGCTGTATTAAGTCAGTGTTCAGTTGTAAACTTCTAAAAGAACTACCATAACGTTTTGTTCAGAGTTACGAAAATTTCATAGTTACGAACAACCTCCATTCCCGGGGTGTTTGTAACTCTGAGGTTCTACTGTAGTGGGAGAGAGTTGTACAACAGTGTAAGTGCTAGTGCTTTCATTAATAAAACTGTGGTTTATTTTTCATGGGCTACTTGATGGAATTGAGGAGAGTAAACTGGAAGTAGGATTCTGTTAATGGGAATACAGACTCAACATCATTTACATACAAAATAAGGAGGAGCACCTTCATTTAGGTTTGTACAATGCCCAGCACAGTAGGGCCCCAATTCTGATTAATTCTTACAGCCTCCATTACCATAGTATCTGAGGACCTCGCAGTCTTTAATGTACTTATTCTCAAAAGACAGGAGGTCTGTGGCAGAGCAGGGCATTGAGTCTCCCAGGTCCCAGGCTAATACCTTGTCTACTGGACCATCCTTCCTCTTGGTGCTCTACCAAAGTATAAACTCAAATAACTGAATTACTGGTCTCTAGTTCCATCCAGGATATCAAATTCTGAAGTGATCTCGGTGTGGTTTGCACCTTCTCCTGGCTCCCTCAATGTTTATGTAAGTCCCTTGGGATTCATTACTTAGATTCACACCCATTTACCAACTTACATCTTGCACAACCTGAAGGGCTTGATTGTATACCATTATAGTCAGCAGGTGTTCTTCTGCAATGGGAGCACAGCCGGAACCTAAAGGTACATGTTTGTACATGAGTCATTCATGATAAAAAGGGGGAGAGGGAACCCTTTAGAGTTTTTTCCAGTAGAATGTTGTGAAGTAACATTTTCAAAAAAAATTTAAGTTCAATTTTTCAAAAGTAATTTAAGCATTTAGAATCCTAAGTGCCTAAGTCACTTTTGAAAATGTCACGCATGGTCTTTATAACTTAGGCCTGGTCTACACTACGATGTTAGTTCGAATTTAGCAGCGTTATACCGAATTAACCTTGTACCCGTCCACACAACGAGGCCATTTAATTCGACTTAAAGGGCTCTTAAAATCGGTTTCTGTACTCCTCTCCGACGAGGGGAGTAGCGCTAAATTCGAACTTGCTGGTTCGAAGTAGGGTTAGTGTGGACGGAATTCGAAGGTATTGGCCTCCGGGAGGTATCCCACAGTGCACCATTGTGACCGCTCTGGACAGCAATCGAAACTCGGATGCTCTGGGCAGTTGGACAGGAAAAGCCCCGCGAACTTTTGAATTTCATTTCCTGTCTGCCCAGCCTGGTGAGCACAGGTGACCACACAGAGCTGAGCAGCACAGGTAGCGATGCAGGCCGACAACCGCAAACGAGCACCAGCATGGACCACACGCGAGATACTGGATCTGATCGCCATATGGGGAGAGGATTCAGTGCTCGCAGAACTGCGTTCCAAGAGACGGAATGCAAAGATCTTTGACAAGATCTCCAAGGGGATGATGGAGAGAGGCCACAATCGGGACTCCATTCAGTGCCGTATAAAGGTGAAGGAGCTCCGACAGGCCTATCAGAAGACGAAGGAGGCCAACGGACGGTCCGGGGCAGAGCCGCAGACATGCCGCTTTTACGATGAGCTGCATGCAATTCTCGGAGGGGCCGCCACCACTACCCCACCCCTGAGCGTGGACTCCGAGGAGGGGTTAATGTCTTCGTTGCATGACGAATCTGCGGACGGGGAAGAGGAGGAGGAGGAGGACGACGAACTTGTGGAGAGCACACAGCGCTCCATTCTCCCCGACAGCCAGGAGCTCTTTCTGACCCTGACAGAGGTGCCCTCCGAACCCTCCCAAGGCGGCATCGCAGACCCCCTGGAAGGGACCTCTGGTGAGTGAACCTTTTCAAATATCTCAAACATGGTTTAAAACAAGTATTTGTTTAATGATTAATTTGCCCTGGGGACTTGGGATGCATTCGCGGCCAGTACAGCTACTGGAAAAGTCTGTTAACGTGTCTGGGGATGGAGTTGAAATCCTCCAGGGACATCTCCATGAAACTCTCCTGGAGGTACTCCAAAAGCTTTTCCAGAAGGTTTCTGGGCAGGGCAGCCTTATTCCGTCCTCCATGGTAGGACACTTGACCGCGCCATGCTAGCAGCAAGTAATCCGGTATCATTGCTTGACAAAGCTTGGCAGCGTATGGTCCCGGTGTTTGCTGGCATTCAAGCAACATCCGCTCTTTATCTTGCTGTGTTATCCTCAGGAGAGTGATATCGTTCAGGGTAACCTGTTTGAGATATGGGAATGTAATTAGGGGGACAGAGGTGGCCCCGTTCCTACTGGGCTGTTTGCCTGTAGCTGAAAAGAAATCTTTCCC
>QXTE01000242.1:1999080-2051013 GCA_003942145.1 Platysternon megacephalum | reverse complement strand
TCCCCAAGTCCCGTAGCCTCCTCACCCCGACGTGTAAGAACGCGGGGGGGGAAGCTCCGTGCAACCTGCCAGTCCACCCCATTAGAGAGCCCGAGCAAAAGGCTCTCATTATTTTGAATGTTGTTCCTGCCCTGTTCCTTCACTCCTACCCTCCTCCCAAACCCCACCCGGACTACCTGGTTATTTCTCTCCCTATGTTCATTACCCCCCGTTAATAAAAAGTTCTTGATTTGTAATTTGAAAACGACACTGACTTTATTTTTTTTTAAATAAAACTGGGATCGAAGGGGGAAGGGGGAAGGGTGGGTTGCTTACAGGGAATGAGTGAATCAAGTGGGCGGGTTTTCAACAGGGACAAACAAACATAACTTTCACACAGGAGCCTGGGCAGCACTGAAACTTGTTTTCAGAGCTTCTCTGATGCGCACCGCTTCCTGGTGTGCTCTTCTAATCGCCCTGGTGTCTGGCTGCGCGTAATCAGCGGCCAGGCGGTTTGCCTCAGCCTCCCACCCCGCCATAAAGGTCTCCCCCTTGCTCTCACAGAGATTGTGGAGCACACAGCAAGCTGCAATAGCAATGGGGATGTTGGTTTGGCTGAGGTCCGAGCGAGTCAGTAACGAGCGCCAGCGACCTTTTAAACGTCCAAAGGCACACTCTACCACCATCCTGCACTTGCTCAGCCTGTAGTTGAACCGCTCCTGAGTACTGTCCAGGCTGCCTGTGTATGGCTTCATGAGCCACGGCATTAAGGGGTAGGCTGGGTCCCCAAGGATAACGATGGGCATCTCAACATCCCCAATGGTAATTTTCCGGTCTGGAAAGTAAATCCCTTGTTGCAGCCGTTTAAACAGACTAGTGTTCCTGAAGACGCGGGCGTCATGAACCCTTCCCGGCCATCCCACGTTGATGTTGGTGAAACGTCCCTTGTGATCCACCATTGCTTGCAGCACCATAGAAAAGTACCCCTTGCGGTTTATGTACTGGCTGCCCTGGTGCTCCGGTGCCAAGATCGGGATATGGGTTCCATCTATCGCCCCACCACAGTTAGGGAATCCCATTGCAGCAAAGCCATCCACAATGAGCTGCACATCTCCCAGCGTCACTACCTTTTTTAGCAGCAGCTCAACGATTGCTTTGGCTACTTGCATGACAGCAGCCCCCACGGTAGATTTTCCCACTCCGAACTGATTACCGACTGACCGGTAGCTGTCCGGTGTTGCAAGCTTCCACAGGGCTATCGCCACTCGCTTCTCAACTGTGAGGGCTGCTCTCATCTTGGTGTTCTGGCGCGTCAGGGCAGGGGAAAGCAAGTCACAAAGTTCCAGGAAAGTGCCCTTACGCATGCGAAAGTTTCGCAGCCACTGGGAATCGTCCCACACCTGCAGCACTATGCGGTCCCACCAGTCAGTGCTTGTTTCCCGGGCCCAGAATCGGCGTTCCACAGCAAGAAGCTGCCCCATTGCCAACATGATCTCCAAAGCGCCGGGGCCCGTGGCGCGAGACAATTCTGTGTCCATGTCCATGTCCGCATCACTCTCGTCGCCGCGCTGCCGTAGCCGCCTCCTCCTCGCCTGGCTTTTCTGGTCCTGGTTGAGCATAAACTGCACTATAATGCGCGTGGTGTTTACAATGTTCATGACTGCAAACTTGAGCTGAGCGGGATCCATCCTTGCCGAGGTACGGCGTCCGCTCAGTTCAACAAGGAAAAAAGGCGCGAAATGGTTGTCTTCCGTTGTTTTCACGTAGGGAGGGGGAGGATGTTCCCAGAACCGCCCGCGACAATGTTTTTTGTCCCATCAGGCATTGGGATATCGACCCAGAATTCCAATGGGCGGGGGGGACTGCGGGAACTCTGGGATAGCTACCCACAGTGCAACGCTCTGGAATTCGACGCTAGTCTTTTCTGCATGGACGCGCACCGCCGAATTAATCCGCTTACTGTGGCCGCGTACCATCGAATTTAAAAAATCGGTTTCATAAAATCGAATTCCGTAAATTCGGACTAATCCTGTAGTGTAGACGTACCCTTACTGATCAAGTTTCCTGAACAGAAGTGTAGAAATTTGACTCCGTCCAATGTCGAGTGTGTCAGAGAGACCTAAGCTTTTAATGGTTTTTAAACTATTAGTTAATGGGATATAATATTATCATTAGGGCTATCAAATGATTAAAAAGATTAATCACTCGATTAAACAATAATAGAATATTATTTATATAAATATTTTTGGATTTTTTCCATTTTTTCAAATATATTGATTTCAATTACAACACAGAATACAAAGTGTACTGTGCTCACTTTATATTTATTTTTTATTAATATTTGCACTATAAAAATAAAAAATAGCATTTTTCAATTCACTCAATACAAGTACTGTAGTGCAGTCTCTTTATCATGAAATTTGAACCTACAAATGTAGAATTATGTACAAAAAAAAAACTGCATTCAAAAATAAAACCATGTAAAACTATAGAGCCTTCAAGTCCACTCAGTCCTACTTCTCGTTCAGCCAACCGCTCAGACAAACAAGTTTGTTTACATTTGCAGGGGTTAATGCTGCCCGCTTCTTGTTTACAGTGTCACCTGAAAGTGAGAACAGGCATTTGCATGGCACGGTTGTAGCCGGCATTGCAAGATATTTACGTGCCAGATGCGCTAAAGATTCATATGTCCCTTCATGCTTCAACCACCATTCCAGAGAACATGCGTCCATGTTGATGATGGGTTCCGCTTGATAGCGATCCAAAGCAGTGCAGACCAACGCATGTTCATTTTCATCATCTGAGTTAGATGCCACCAGCAGAAGGTTGATTTTTTTTTTTTTTTTTTTTTTGGGTGGTGGTGGTTTGGCTTCTGTAGTTTCCGTATTGGAGTGTTGCTCTTTTAAGACTTCTGAAAGCATGCTCCACACCCCGTCCCAATCAGATTTTGGAAGGCACTTCAGATTCTTAAATCTTGGGTCAAATACTGTCTATCTTTAGAAATCTCACATTGGTACCTTCTTTGCATTTTTGTCAAATCTGCAGTGAAAGTGTTCTTAAAATGAACAACATCCTGGGTCATCATCCGAGACTGCTATAACATGAAATATATGGCAGAATGTGGGTAAAACACCGAGCAGGAGACATACAGTTCTCCCCCAAGGAATTCAGTCACACATTTAATTAACGCATTATTATTATTGTTCTCACTTTCAGGTGACATTGTAAATAAGAAGTGGGCAGAATTATCTCCTATAAATGTAAACAAACTTGTTTCTCTTAGCAATTGGCTGAACGAGAAGTAGGACTGAGTGGACTTGTAGGCTCTAAAGTTTTACATTGCTTTGTTTTTGAGTGCAGTTATGTAACACAAAAATCTACATTGCTCCACGGTACTTTTATGAGGTGAATTGAAAAATAGTATTTCTTTTTATTATTTTTATAGTGCAAGTATTTGTAATAAAAATAATAAAGTGAGCACTGTACGCTTTGTATTCTGTGTTGTAATTGAAATCAATATATTTGAAAATGTAGAAAAACATCTGACATATTTAATGAATTTCAATTGGTATTCTATTGTTTAACAGTGCGATTAAAACTGCAATTAATCGTGATTAATTTTTTTAATCACAATTAATGTTTTGAGTTAATTGCATGAGTTAACTGCGATTAATTGACAGCCCTAATTATCATCAGACAATCAAGGATATTTTGCTCAAAATAGTATGTACCTGTGACCTTTTGCATTTTTCTATAAATGTGACTTTTGCAATATTTGCTATTTATACATCCCATCTGAATTTGGGCCACTGGGTTTAAGGGATTCTATACTGATGTAACTTGCATGCTGAGTGATTGGAAGGATCATAGAAGGGAAAAAAGATTGGTGTAAGTAGGCTGAAATGAATATTAGTGTAAGGAAATCTAGCAGGGTGGATTTGATTTAAATCATGATTTAAATCACTAGTCAGACTCGATTTATTTCTACATAAAAGTGCATTCTTGTTGGTTGTTATAACCTTAATACATATTCTTCACAACTCAGAGATGTAGGTTTCATTTTTAGAAGGTACACATTATACATATTTAAAGTGATTTATTTTGAAAACTTTTCAGATTAGTTTTACAGCTATATCAGAAAATGAATGATTGTTTGGTTATTTCATTTACCAGAGGTAATTGAAGCAGATATTTGTGAAGTCATTGTGAGGTGAACTATCTCCAATTCAACAGGTTAATCATTAATATTTGGAGGATTTTCTTGCCATGCTGTATTAGGAGGAGAACATCACCAGACAGACATTTAAATTGTTTTATTTAACTAAAACAACAACGTTATGTATTCTGGATTTTTTTTCTTCAAAAGCAAGCATAATATTTTAACAAAACAAGCATGAGATTTTTTTGAATATAGTTAAACATTCAAGTTTTTTAAATTCAGACTTGTTTTTGTTAAAATTGTTAAACTAAAATAGTTAAATGAAATATTTAAAAAAAATTAAATTGACTGTCAGCCAGGTCAACGTGAGAAATTTAAAATATTGGCTTCTGCAGCTAACTCAGTTGTCTTCAACTTCATTTTCCTGTTTGTTCATAATCTGGAAAACAAAAACAAGCTTTCCTGCTTTTTCACTTCCCAAACCATTTCTCAATTTGGAATGAATTAGTCCAAAGGAAGAAAATATTCTTTCTACACCGGCAGGAGAAGCTACTGCTGTTAAAAGTGAGATTATCAGTTCAACAGTCTCTGAATCCAAGTGCTTAAGTGACTTCCACCAGTTCACTGGTCTGACTTTCTTTTAAACATCATCAGCAAACATATATTTCTTGAATGGTTCACCCTTAGCTCTGAAGTTTATTATAGTTTGCATTATGGAGGGATGATTGCTGGATGTCCATGTCATAGCCAACTCCTCTTCTCTTCTTCAACAGTTAAGGTTTGACCCTAGTACCAAGTATTGAGAATATTTGCAAGAAAATGAGCTGGAGATGGTGCTTGTCCCATTCGTTTTTTTTAATGCTTGTAATTTAACTCTGTCATTGCATATTTCTCTCTTTAAGATCTCACTCAGTTCCTGATTTCAACAGCATCAGCAATAAAACAGCTGTTTCCCTGCATTTTGTTCAAGGCTACAGAAATAGGCTTCAGGGTACTCAGCTTGTGTTCAACATTTCTCTTAAGCCCAATGTTGAGGACTTTGGCTGTGACAGCGCCATCTATTTTTTCACGATTTTGTTCACAAACTGTCATCAGATTAGGCCAGTTCTTGCTATAGTGCTCAAAACAGTCCACTACTGAGTTCCATCGCACGTCTTGTGGGAGAGTTAGGTTGGTTCCTCCCACTTTTTTCAGAGCAGCTGCTGCAAAGTGGTTGTTAGGGAAGTATTTTGCAGTTTCAACAACATTAGCCTTTACTTCTGGAACACTGAAGTCTTTGTCTAGGAGGTGCATCAAATGAGCACTGCAACCATATGTTATTAGCTTGGGACTCTCTTCTAAATTTCTTCTCATCTTGGATACATTTGCAGCATTGTCTATGACCAAGCTGCATCCTAGACATTTGAATTTTTTTTCACAGTTTGTTATAGCTTTTACTGCTACTTCTCGTAAGTATTCTGCTGCGTGTGCATTTCTTGATGTATCAATTGTTTCTGTAAGAAAGACATTCCCTTCTGTTGTCACACAAGCACATACAACAGGATCATTGTGGACATTGCTCCACCCATCAAGACTCACGTTAACAATTTCACCCTCTAGACCTTTTGCACACTGCTCAGTTTCTCTTTCATACACTTCATCCAGCAATTTGCCTGTGACATCTGCTCTGTTGGGTGGACTGAACCATGTTAATGAAGTGTGGGCTCTCAATCATATGGAAAGGAGAGTTTGTTGCATGAACAAATCAGGCAATTTTTACATCAGTTACTACTTTTTGTAATCTGCTGGTTCTTAGGATAAACTTATCTATTGTTTCTGGATGATGGAGATTTTTTTTTTTTCTTTTTGCTACAGCTGATAGACTGTGGCTATGTGACATACATGATGTGACTGAAACACTATCATTGGCAGATAACTCTGAAACTATAGAAAATGATGGTGATCTTGAAGGTGGATAGTCTTCAGAATCCTGTATGTTGAGGATGGATTCTCCTAAACAAAATAAGTCAATGCAGTTATTTAATTATTATTACTATACTGCTCATTTAGTATTACTCATTGCATTCACTGACACTCATTGCTACTTTAAAGGTGAAATTGTAAAAGGAAGATCTGCCTATTTCAGCTATTTATTTTTTCTCACAACTGCATCTAAAATGATAGTACTATAGAGTAACTACTATATTTTTTGCTCAAACATGAGAATTCAGGAATAGTCCAGAAGGAAGACAGGCAGTCCTTAAGAAGTATGAAATAATAAATTTACCAACCTGAAGATCCTGCATGTTCAGACATGTTCTTTTCATCATCTTCAACACCGCTTCCTGCTGAGAAGAAACACTTCTCATGATGTTGTTTCATTTAGGCAAACAAGCCTTGCATTTCTTTGTTGCACTGTTTTCACTTTGCACACATGCCCGTTTTACCCACAGGTAGAGGAACTTCATTAAAATATTCCCTAAATGGGTCTCTTATGGCCTGCTGCTATTATAGGTTTCCCTTCTAGTGAAAGTATGGTATGGTAGATCTCAAATCAATGAAGGCTACACTCAGAAAGACCTCAAGACTTCTGGAATATGCTGCTGAAACAGTTTCACTTTTGTTTCTACTGCCTGTCCTTCCCTTCTCACATTTATCTCTAGACTTCTACTTGTCCAGATCTATTCCGCCCTCCAACAATCTTGTATTCATTGAACTTTTTGAAACTTTGCACTTTTAGAGAGAGGCAAGGGATTAACTCTGTGTACGCAAATTTGCAGAGGGACAATAGGGTTGAGGTCTGTTGTTTCTCACCTCTATATATTATTTATTTATTTATTTAAAAACATTTTTCCTGTTAACAAGCATGTTATCTCTGGAGATACAAATCCACAGTTTGAGAACTGCAAAACTAAGCATCTCTGATGGTATCTTCTAGACTGAGCCCCATTGGGTAGATAAAAAGATTAAGCTAAATAGTCTATACAGAAGCCCCTGGAACCCCATAAGATTGGGTCCCTAATCCATGAACTATTGGAACTCATTTACAAAACTTTTCTTAAACATTACATGAATATATTGTCTCATACTATAGAATGAGAATTTATAATCCCTATTCCATGATGAGATATCTTTGAGCTATAATGTATCTTAATTAAAAATATCTTTAGATAGTTTTTTTTTTTCCCCCCCTTGAAAAGCATTTTATCAAAAAAATGTGTTTTTGTTTTTTTTAATTTTCTTTTTTTAAATTACTGATTTTTATCCATCCTGAAATCTAATTTACACAGCACCTTACATACCACCTGAGAAATGGCTCATGGTACCCTAGTGACCTCAGAATTCATAAGCCTCTTAGACCCAAAATTATTCTTTTAAAATTTATATAATACAAAGATGTGGAAGAACAGAGAGAATACATCAACATTCCCTTTCTACACTTTTTTACATTTATATATGTAGTAGCTCAAACTGTGTGTCCTGTTCCATTAATGTATGATTCGTGGTTCTTCCATTTGTATTTAGCTGCTTGTAGCTATTTTAGTTAAAAGGGTTCCACTGAAAAGTAAACTTTAAAATTCACACTTGCCATCAGAAACAAGAATGTGTGTTGGATGTTGATTAATATGAAACATTAGATGTTTCACTTGTTTGTAGTAATATAGAAATGACTAAAATCGTGAAGGAAGTTGTTTTTTTGTCTACTCAGTTGTTTCAGTACTTCAAAGTTACAATAGGACTTCTATTACGTGCGAGACTTAAACATATAGACAAATTGACACTACGAAGAAGATTGAATTTTTAAAATGTTGGCACTACTTAGCTAGCAGTCACAAAACTCAATTTGCTATTGTTTTGAAAATGGGTTTGGTTCCATTTTTATTTGAACAATTTGTACTCTGTTTTAGTTGCATATTTGAACCTGAAGGAAATGCATGCAGTCTAACAGACAGCACTGCTGAAGAACATGTCCTGGCCTTGGTGGAGCATGCAGCAGATGAAGCTCGAGACAGGATCAACAGATATCTACCAAACAGCAAGGTCTACAACATGGTCAAGTCTACCATTTTATATAGTGTCTGACTTGTAAATATTTGTCACATCACAAGAAATAAGTTCTATGGATATTACTTACATTTCCGGAGTGTCATGAAGTCCATGGCGGGTGAAATTCACCTTTTATGGAAGGCCAGCAAAAGGACTGTATAGTGGCAGGATTCTCTTCTTGTCTACCATGTTAACAGCTAGCTGGAGGTAAATTAGCATTAGTATGTATTTGAGGGTTATTAGGAATTCTTTTCCCCTTTGGAGTTAATCTTTACATTTTCCTAACTTCCTACTTTAGGTAGAGATCCCAGTGCCCCTCCCCCCCCAAACTCTTTTTGGTTCTCTAGTTGCTGACTGCTGCTTACCACACACAACACATTCTTGAGTGACGCTACATGAAGAAGATACCCTGCCATCTGCACCTGGCTGTGTTGATGAGCCTGGGGCACTAACAGCAGGCTAAACTGTCTTGAACCTGGCTCCAGAGATTACATCCACCAGTGCTGCTCCTAGGGTAGGAGGGTTCAGTTATAACATAGATGTGGATATGCTTACAGGCTGCATAGTTGTCAACTACATCATTTAGGGGGTCTCCTTCATTAGCTGCCACTAAGGCCAACATAAATGCTGAGCCTAGCTTTGTGACCTTGACAAGTTTGCCCAGGCATCGATGGTGGGGTAGGTGTGACAAGCTGTTTTTGTGGGGTGGGAGGGTAGGGGGTGCTATTCAAGGTTGTACTGTGAGTTGCATGGGTGCTGTAGGAAATAGCAACTTGGGAAATTTTGAAGACTGCGGGACTCTGCTTATATCAGAGTCCTGAGTAGCTCCAGTCCTCCATGGAGGCAGACATTGAGGTTTACAGCAACTGTTTAATTTTATCATGTGCAGACTTAACATTGTAGTGAAGCTTCAATTTCATTTTCCATTCCACACCCCCATCTCTCATATGACAGGAGTTCCTAGAGACTGCTTTAGTTGAAAAGGCCCGGGATGCATGTGCTTCCCCCATCCCCTTCCCAGTCCATCTTGCTCCTCTGCATTTGGTGGTCATTGTGAGGGAAAGGTTTGCTGGAGAGCTTGGATGATGGGGATGAGGGCATAGTTGGTAACTTTAACTTTACTTACTTTCCTGCATCTTCTCTCCCTGACTGTTAAGAGGAATTGCAGTAAGCACAATTGATTCAGCAAGGGGGAAAGAGGAGAGACGCTATAGTTTCCTACTGGACCTTCTGCTTCATTGTGTCATTAGAAGGGCATACTGGGAATTGAGGCTCTTTTGGAAGCCTCCAACAGACCTTTGAAAGCCACGTGCAGCAGCAGTCCTGTGTGAAACAGCCAGTTGGTAAACTCTTTGAAGAGGGCTAGTTGATGCAGAATGTAACCAGCTCACAAGATGAGCATGTGGAGAAGGAGTAAGTTGCTCCATATGTGCAGCTTGTAAGGCCCAGGCTTTAATACAGGCTAGTACAGACCCAGTGGCTGCAGCCAATGCTGGCCTGCCCTCAAACCCTTTCTTGGTGTAGATTGCTGCTCTTTTGTGACATGGAGGTATCATTCTTGTGCATTCCCCCTTCCAAGTGTGCATCACCCATTTCATTATGTGTAATATGGAGTTTAATAAACTATTTAGAAATAATTTTCTTTGTGGCACTTCTTAAGAGAAGTTTCAAGTGCTTTAAGAAAGAAAATCATGAGCTAGAAAGAGAGGGATATTTAATGTGAGATTTAAAGTAATAGCAGCAGGTAAGTTCCAAGTAGAAGAATGAAAGAGCACCCATCCCTCAGATATGGGGAAGAGGCAGCTTTTTGGCCTTTTGGCTCAGATCAAGATCCGGCAGCGGCTTCCAAGATCCAGAAGCTGTACCGGATGAACCGGCTCAAGGCCGTGAGAGAGGTCTTCGACGGGCCCCCGTCCTACTGCACGATCCCGCCCGAGCGCCTCTACAACTACTTCCACGGGGTGTTCGGCGGCGTGCCCAGGAGCGACGCGCAGCGCCCGGAGTGCCTCCGCCCCCTACCCCGCATTGCCGAGGCAGACGACCTGGAGGCCGACTTCACGCCTAAAGAGGTGACAGCCAGGCTCTCCAGAACCAAGAACACCGCGCCTGGGAAAGACGGCATCCCATACAGCCTCCTAAAGAAGCGTGACCCCGGCGGCCTCGTGCTCTCCAGCATCTTCAACCTCTGCAAGCGGTTCGGCCGGTCCCCCACCTCCTGGAAAAAGGCCATGACCGTCCTGATCCACAAGAAGGGCGAGCGATATGCCCCAGCAACTGGAGACCCATCTCCCTATGCTCCACAATGTACAAACTGTACGCCAGCTGCCTAGCAGCCAGGATCACGGAGTGGGCGACGACCAGAGGAGCCATCAGCCCGGCCCAGAAGGGCTTCATGCCATCGGAGGGGTGCTACGAGCACAACTTCCTGCTCCAGACCGTCATCCAGACGACCAGAAGAGCGCGGAAGCAGTGTGCGGTAGCGTGGCTCGACCTGGCCAACGCCTTTGGGTCCATCCCCCCCCCACCACATCTTCAACACACTCCGGGAGTTCGGGATGCCGGAGCCCTTCCTCCGCCTGATCCGGGAGCTCTATGAGGGCTGCAGCACCACCATCCGCTTGGTGGAGGGGGAGACCGCCGAGATACCGATCCACAGCGTCGTGAAGCAGGGCTGCCCCCTCAGCCTGATTGTCTTCAACCTCGCCATGGAGCCACTCTTACGGGCCATCTCCGACGGCTTCGACCTACACGGCGAGAGGGTGAACGTCCTGGCTTACGCGGACGACCTGGTCCTGATCGCGGACGACCCCGAGAGGCTCTAGAGCATGCTCGACACCATCAGGAGTGTCGCGGACTGGTCGGGACTCCGCTTCAACGCCAAGAAGTGCGCATCCCTCCACATTGACGGGAGCCAGAGGGACTCGGTGCGGACAACAGAACTCTTCATCCAGGGCAAGTCAGTCGTCCCCCTGGCAGAGGGGCAGGCGTACTAGCACCTTGGCACCTTCCGCGTCCGGCAGACCCCCGAGGACACCATCCGGGAGATCCTGCAAGACGCCGCCAAGATCGACGCGTCCCTGCTGGCGCCGTGGCAGAAAATCAACGCCCTCAATACCTTCCTGATCCCCCGCATCGCCTTCGTCCTGAGGGAATCCGCAGTGGCAAAGGTGCCACTCAACAAAGCAGACAACACCATCCGACAGCTGGTCAAGAAGTGGCTGTCCCTGCCCATGAGAGCCAGCAACGAGCTCGTGTACATCGCGCACAGGCACGGCGGCGCCAACGTCCCCCGCATGGGCGACCTGTGCGACATCGCAATCATCACACACGCCTTCCGCCTCCTGACGTGCCCAGACGCCAAGGTGAGGAATGTCGCGACGACCGCCCTGCGCGCCGTCATCACAAAGCGCATCGGCAGAGCTCCCTCCGACCGTGACGTAGCCACCTTCTTGAGCGGCTCCCTGGACGGCGAATTCGCCCGGGACGGGGGCGACATCGCCTCCCTGCGGTCCCGTGCCCGCAACGCTACGCGCCGGCTAGGGAAACGACTGGACTGCCGTTGGGAGTGGAACGAGGAGCGACGGGAGCTGGGATTCCTGGTGCCGTGGATCGGGACGGAAGGCAACACCATCGTCACCCCCGGAGCCAGAGGCGTACTGGAGAGATCCCTGAAGGCCGCCGTCCACGCGCTTTACGTGGACACCCTGAGGAAAAAACCAGACCAGGGCAAGGCCTTCGAGGTGACCAGCAAATGGGACTCCAGCAACCACTTCCTCCCCGCGGGCAGCTTCACCCGTTTCGCCGACTGCCGGTTCATACACCGCGCCCGTCTGAATTGCGTCCCTCTCAACGGAGCCATCCGCCACGGGAACAGGGACAAGCACTGCAGGAAGTGCGGGTATGTCACCGAAACCCTGCCCCACGTTCTATGCAGCTGCAAGCCCCACGCCAGAGCCTGGCAACTGCGCCACAACGCCGTGCAGGGCCGCCTAGTGAAGGCCATTGACCCACGCTTGGGGGAAGTCAGTCAACCACTCCATCCCCGGCACCGACAGCCCGCTGCGTCCGGACATCGTCATCACGGACGAGGTGGGAAAGAAGATCATCGTTGTCGACGTGACTATCCCCTTTGAAAACAGGACTCCAGCCTTCCACGAAGCCCGAGCCCGTAAACTTGAAAAGTACGCTCCCCTGGCTGACACCCTGCGGGCAAAGGGCTATGAGGTGAGTATGGACGCTCTAATCGTCGGGGCCCTGGGCGCTTGGGACCCCTGTAACGAGCGCGTGCTGAGGTCCTGTGGGGTAGGACGTCACTACGTGCGGCTCATGCGGAGACTGATGGTCTCGGACACTATCCGGTGGTCCCGGGACATCTACACAGAGCACATCACCGGCCACCGCCAGTACCGAGAGTGAGCTGGCGTGACTCCACGCACCAGCAAAGACTGGTAGACTCCTACTGCTGGACCCTATCCCCTGAACTCTAAACCCACCGAACCGACCCAAACCCCACCACACGAGGGTGCTCCTATCTTCATTACCCAGCCCACTTACTTACTCCCACAACTACCTGTAGCTTTCTGCATGAGCGATGCACCCTCACTGCCTATTGACTATACCCTGATACGCCCACCCCGTACCCCCCCATTGGGAAGATTGCAGTTTGTATTTGTTGCATCTCATGCCATAGCAAAATACCAACATCCCCCTATACCCTGTATGCTACCCCCAATGCTTACTGACTGACATTTTGACCACTCTGTACCGTTTATCTTTAAACATTCTCTAATAAAGCTTTAAATTTCTGCTTTACTCTGTCATCAGCATGTGGTGGTGTCTCTGCAAATCCTATTTATCAGTCCTCTTCCTGATCATAGCTTGTCTTTAGACAGTCAGACATGTGCTCAAGTAGTTCTGATCCTCTGATTATAGTTTTTTTCCCCTAAGGGCTTGATTCAGCACCAATTGAAGTAATTGAAAGTTTGCTGTTTCCTTTAACCAAAGGAGAACTGAAGTCCTAAATTTATAGGGGGTTTGACTTAGAGACAGAAAGATGAATTAGTTCATCTGATTCCTGTGATTCTGTAGCAGTTGGGTGAAGTGAGTGGCAAGGGAGCAGGAAGATATAATGTCCCAGACACAGGATGGAGCAAGTGTTGGAGAGATGTGAAAACAAGCAGTTCACACTGGATTTGGAAATGGATGTGAAGGAGGATGGGCACAATGGTCGCATTTACTGGAACAAAGAGCAGTCTAGCCTTGGCAGAGTGGACACCTGTGGTGAAATCTTGGCTCCCGTGGAGTCATTAGTGAAACGCCCATTGACTTCAGTGGGGCCAGGATTTCACTCTTACACTTTAAAGAGCAGGGATTTAGAAAGCTCATGAAGGAGGCAGATACGTTCTCTTGCTGACAGTTAAAAATCCTTATTGTTAGAAAATGCAACAAATGAAACTGAGGTCCAGAATTAATATGGGATTTCCTGCCTGGGGAGCAAGTTTTCGGTCTGAGTTAAGAATGGTAAGAAGTCAGATAAGGGACAAAGTATCATTTGTTCCAAAGGACGTCTTCAATCTTTGAAGCATTCATTAGAAGGACGTTACCGTACAGCCAGGACTCTACATTCCTTTTTAGTGAAAAAGGACTAATCAAGTGCAGTATAAGAGAGGCCAAGTTCAGCTAGGAAATTTTTTCAAAGAAGCCTGTGTAAACTAAAATCTCAGTGTTTCAAATTTGGATTGTTTTGAGCTATAACGGTGAGTATAAGGGCCACTCCTTTATCCATATACTTCTATTTGCAGATGGGTTATCTGAAAAAGAATGGAGATGGATCTTTATTATTCAGTGTGGTTAATTCATCAGATCCAGAAGCAGAAGGTAAGTGTTTAGTTCTTTTAACTATGTATTTCTAATGGTAACTGGTGTAACAGGGTAGCTGGCCCCTCAAATGAAACAGGGTCCAGCTCTCCTGTTTCAGTCCAGGTGCACCCTCGTTTGGTGCAGTGAGAAGGGCAGGGCTGCATCTGGGAGTTATAAATGAGATACAGCCCAAAGGCCGGGGAGAGTTCAGAATCCAGGGTCCAGAAACGGGGGGAGAGCTCAGAAGAAGAGCAGAGCTGGGTTGAGAGCTTCAGGAAGGGGAAGCTCCAGAAGCAGGGAGCTGAGAGAGTTCGCTAGTGAGCAGTGGAGCCAGATCAGGCTGCTGGTGAAAGCAGGAGGCAGGAAGGCATTTGGGGGGGGGGTCGTCTGCTAACTTTCGCTAGACAGAGTGCTGTGGCCAGAGAGGGCTGGAGGCTGAGGACAGAGGGAGATTTAACAGTTACTTATAGTAGTTTGGAGGGTTATAAAATCTAATATTGACAATACGTTATTGTACATCTTTGTGACACTATAAAGGAGAATGCCATTGTCCGGCAGTGCTGGAAGGAAAGAAGACACAGAATGTGGTTTAATTAGGCTGCAGCTTTATTCCTAAGTGTCTGGGAGTACCCAACAGATAGAATTGTACAGTGCAGATAATTCCATAATCATTTACATATACCCAGGGGGCTGCTGGCAGGCGCCCCGCCCCCCTTACTGATCCTGTTCCCCAGCCAACCCACCTTGCCCCTACTCCCCAAATGAGGGTTAAGGGAGGGCTATAAAGTAGGGTGTGTCCCTGCCATACCAGGCATAGGAGTCCTGAACTCCCCCCACCAATTTTTCTACTCTTTTAAAGAATACCTCCTTTAAATCCTTTCCTAATCCATGCTATCTGATCACCATATCCATACCCTATGTAGTACCTGCATTGGACATCTGCCCCAAGCTTACATAATAAATTGTGACATCATCACCTAACCTTTAGATTTTTGCCCACTAAGCCCCCAGCCTGCTGTGGGGAAGGTGAAAAAACCCACCTCACCTTGGCCAATCTGGCGGTGTGGGAAAAATTCCTGCCCAGCCCCTCTTCTCCCCTCCCCCCCTTTGAAAAAGGAGGAACTAGCATAATGCCAACAGTGGATTATGATGAAACCTGGTATTTTAACTACTGAGGGCAGGAGGAGGAGTGCTGCTCAGCCTGGTCCAAGTAAAAGAGAGGGCTTTTACTGCACAGATGTGGGTATGAATATCCACCCCCCCAAGTAACTGGAAGAGATGGGGAGGATTGGGTTAGGGTACCCATGCTGACGTGCTACGGAGCTGCTGTAGCTGGTAACTCTGGTAAATCTCTAGTCTTTAAAGGGGCAGCACATCTCTGACAAGTCAGACAAATGGCCCAATCTCTTAATGTGAAGTGAGGTCATTGTAAGTATAATAATGTGTTTTTCATTAAGTATGGAAACAGTGCACATTCAGCATCTCTTGTGCTGACTATTTTAATGAAACAGTTTTTATGCAACTTAAGCATAAAGTCCCCATAATCACAGTTACAATTTGTACATTAATTTAGGATTCTTATTTTTTCGTTGTAGCCTTGTTCTCTATAAACATATTACTGTTTACATGATTCATTCTACAGGTTCTATTTTTTTTGGAAGCATACAAAACTTGAAGCATGATGTAATACCTTACTGTTACAGCTCTTGTGGCAAGGGGAAGTGTTAAGGTGATACTGTGCACTTTAAAAAAACCAATAAAACAAACCAAACTTCTGGTTGAAAGATTGAAATTTAGCTATATTGAATTGAATGTGTTTGAAAATTAGAACAAGAACTTGGATTGTTGTGGCTGTACTTCATGCATATCATTTAATATTATGTTTTACTTTTATTTAGCTTTGTGGCATCTTCCATCATTGTGACAAGTATCCAAATACTCATTAAGATTATTTAATCTTAATTCCATAAATAGGAATATATGAAATTTATACTAAGGTATTTTGAAAAGATCATTAAATGTATAATATGAATTTTTTATTTAATCAAATTATTATAGAGGAAGAAACTCACCCAGTGGATCTGAGTTCTTTGTCAAGCAAATTATTACCTGGCTTCACTACACTGGGCTTTAAAGATGAACGAAGAAACAAAGGTAAATCTGTAGAAAGAAAATAGCTTAACTTTAGTGTAAGTGCTTGATCAAACTATAGAAAGCAAATAATTCCAGATTATTTCTGTCTCTAAATTTCTGGTACAGTTAGCTATTTTTATAAATTATAGTATTTGCATTTACAACTGAATGCAAATGTTAATTATCAAAACAAAAAGCAAACAATGAAAATAGCAGTATTAAAATGCTATGTTGATTTCATTATTGTTCAGTTGAATGTAACCTCTGCAATAGAAATTTTTTTCTAAAGCTGCATATATTTGGATGCTTTCTTGGGTATAAAAAATGTTTTCTTCTTCAAGTAGTGTCCCTATGGGTGCTCCACTGTAGGTGTGTCTGCATCCCTGCGCTGCAGATCAGAGAACTTTAGTAGCACAGAGTATATCCCTGCAATCATGTCATACCCCTTCACTATCAAGTGAGGGATCAGATAGTGAGCCAGACGGGGTTTAACAGTACTCCTCCTGAGCTCCATATGGGACCCATGATCAACAATGTCCGGGAATGTACCAGCAGGTGGCACCACCACTATCTTGGTACAGCCACCCATGGGCACATCCACCAGGCCATATGCCGCCATACTGGGACCCCTGGGTGGTACAAAAACAGCCTGCCTCGCAAGTGTCGAGCATCGCCTGACAACCCTCCAGGCCCGCTCCCTCATCCGCAGCATCAAGGGCCTCAGAGCCTCGAGAAACTGAGGAGGAAGAGGACACAGAGGATGAGATAACACTTGAATCCATATCTTCCTCTTCCCCAGATGAAGAGGTCATGCCTTCACCACCATCCATGGCAGATGATTTCTGCCTGTTTAAGGAGCTGGTGAAAAGAGTAGTGGATACCCTCCACATGCCATTGGAGGAAGTCAGGTCAAAGACATGCACCACCAGCTCATCGACATCCTCCACTCTTAGTCCTACTTGAAAATTGCCCTCCCAATCAACGAAGCGATCTTAGACCCGGCTAAAATGATGTGGCAAACCCCAGCATCGGTAGCCCCAATGTGCAAGAGGGTAGACAAAAAATATTATGTCCCCACAAAGGAATCAGAGTTCTTTTTCTCTTACCCACCATCCAATTCCATCGTGGTGGATGCTCTAAACTCTCGTGGCTGACAACATCATTCCAGGGCAATACCCTATGACAGAGACTGGAAGCGCCTCGATCTCTTTTGATAGGAAGCCATATTCCTCGTCCACCTTACAATTTCATATTGCCAGTTACCAGACACTCAGGACAAAATACAACTACATGGATTACAATAAGTTACATGACTTTATTGACAAGTTGTTGGAGAGTTCTAAGGAATCCTTTTAAGGCCATCATTCAGGAGGGACAACTGGTGACAAAAACATTGTTGCAGTCGGCTCTTGACGCCACCGGCATGGCTGCCAGATCCATCTCCATGGCTGTGGTGATGAGACTGGTGTCATGGCTCCACCTGTCGGGATTCCCAAAGGAGGTGCGGACTATATTGGAGGACATCCCCTTTGAGGGTGTGAAACTCTTCGCTGAGAAAACGGACTCCTTTCTTCACATCTTGAAGGTCACTGGGAAAAGAGATGTTCTAGCCCTCAATCCCAGCACAGGCCCTATTTGTCTCAATTCCCATCACAGCGCCACTATGAGCCCCAAAGGAAAAAGGGAAAATTTACTAAATGTGTAAATTCTCATTCTCAATCTTCATCCCACCCCCCTGCCCCTAAACACCACTTTTGACAGTCAGATTGTGGTGCTGCAACACCACTCCACACTACTGTCTGTGACCATGCACCCATTTGGCAGTGTTCCGCAGTGCTGGGAGCACACAACATTGGACAGATGGATCCTAGAGATTATCCTATCTGGATACTCCATCCACTTCACCTTTCTACCCCCTCGACAATACCCTTCCCTGTCCCTCTTCAGGGACCCTTTTCACGAGAGTCTACTATGTCAGGAAATAGATCAGGGGTTGGCAACCTTTCAGAAGTGGTGTGCCGAGTCTTCATTTATTCACTCTAATTTAAGGTTTCGCGTGCCAGTAATACATTTTAACATTTTTAGAAGGTCTCTTTCTATAAGTCTATAATATACAACTAAACTGTTGTTGTATGTAAATTAAATAAGGCTTTTAAAATGTTTAAGAAGCTTCATTTAAAATTAAATTAAAATGCAGAGCCCCCCGGACGGTGGCCAGGACCCGGGCAGTGTGAGTGCCACTGAAAATCAGCTCGCGTGCCGCCTTCGGCACCCGTGCCATAGGTTGCCTACCCCTGAAATAGATTGACTCCTGCAGTTAGGAGTTATATAACCAGTACCTCAGTATCTACGAGGCAAGGTGTTCTTCTCTTGTTACTTCCTAATACCCAAAAGGAAGGGAGGTTGGAGACCTATTCTGGACCTCAGAGCTCTCAACAAGTTTGTCAAGGCTCAGAAATTCAAGATTGTCACTTTATTGCCGATCATTCCATCATTGGAACAGAGACTGGTTTTTGGCCCTCGACCTACAGGACACCTACTTTCATATTTCAATGCTACCGGCTCTCAGGTTTATTCTGGGACATGACCATTACAGAGTCCTCCACTTCGGACTTTCATCAACCCCAGAGTATTTTCCAAAGTTCTCTGTGTGATAGCTGCTCATCAACACTCACAAGGGATAATGATCTACTCTTACCTGGACAATTGTCTCCTCAGAGCCCAGTCGCTCCAGGAGGCTCATCGAGCCACTGATGCCACAATAAACTGGTTCACAGAACTGGGCCTTCAGATCAACACCCAAAAGTCAACCCTCAAGGCCAACCTAGACACACTACAGGCCAAAGCCTTCCTACCTCAAGACAGGTTCCTATCCCTGGTCTCACTCATAGCTCAATGCAGTCCTCAAATACCATGCAGACTCTTGCCTCCAACTCCTGTGGCATATGGCGGCAAGCATAGCTGTGATACCACACACCAGACTCCATATGCGATGCCCAGAACTATAGTTCAGTTTGTTTTACAGACCGAAAAGAGACAGTCTGGACAACCCCCTGTCACTACCTACCAGGATCAAAAACTTCCTGGACCGGTTGAAGAACCCAGCCAATGCTTGCAAAGGGGATTCCCTTCTCACAGGCATCCCCATCATTGCTCCTTACCACTGACTCATCGATCATAGAATGGGGCACGCATTTAAACAGCCTCACAATGCGAGGCAGATGGTCACCTGCAGAGAGAGATCCCTACACATCCACTCCTCGAGTTCAGAGCGGTCTGGAATGCCAGCGCCCATTTCCTTCCACGGATAGCAGGATCACATACGAAAATCCTAACCGACAACATAGCCTATATGTACTACATCAACTGCCAGGGAGGGACCAGGTCGCCCTCTCTATGCACAGAAGCAATGAAGCTATGGAACTGGTGCATCTCTCATAACATCACCTTGTCCACAGCTTACCTCCTAGGTATGCAGAACTTGATACTGGACAAGCTCAGTTGCAGATTCCCACACAACCATGAGCGGGAGATGCACCTCTCAGTACTTCATGACTTGTTCATATGGTGGGGAATACCATCCACAGACCTGTTAGCCATTTACAGAACAAGATGGGACAGCACTCTCTGGGGCCATGCACTCCTTTTCCCCTGGGACCAGGACCTTTTTTACACTTTTCCTCTGTTTCCTCTTCTGCTGAAGGTCCTGCTGAAGGTAAAGAGGGACACAGCTCACATAATCCTGATTGCTCTTACTTGGCCAAGGCAGACCTGGTACCCTTACCTGATGCCGCTCGCAGTGTGTCCGTTGATCTCCCTTCTGACCACTCCTCATCTCCTCTCACAGCACAAAGGGCAAACCATACATCCCAACTTGGGGATTCTCTGAATCAAAACATGGCTCCCACATGGTTCCAGCACCTAGAAAGCTCATGCTCAAGGGAAGTACAATAAGGTCTATTACACAGCATTCTTCCCAGACAAGATTACACTCAGACTGCATCCGAAGTTCATTCTTAAGGTAATCTCCTCTTTTCATATGAATCAGTCAATCTACCTTCCTATCTTCTACCCCAAGCCTCACCAAGACAAGAGGGAGGCCATGCTGCATACCTTAGGGATCTCCTAACATCTAGCATTCTACTTGATAGGACAAGAGCCTTCAGGAAGTCCTCTAGACTGTTCCTCTCTATGGCAGAAAAATCTAAGGGCTCAGCAATATCAGCCCAAAGACTCTCCAAGTGGGTCTCAAATTCAATTAGTGCTACCAAATTCATAACATGACCCCTCCAGACTTAATACGTACATGTTCCACAAGATTGATCTCCTCATCTGTCGCTTTCCTTAAGGATGTCCCTATCTGAGAGATCTGCAGAGTGGCAAAATAGCTGTCAGTCCACACCTTCGCAGAATGCTACGTGATCACTGGGGACTCTGCCTCTGATGCCATCTTCAGCTCCACAGTGCTGTCATCTGTAACAGACCCGACTCCGAAGTCCCAGCCCTCCAGAAGTACTGCTCGGGAGTCACCCATGGTGGAGCATCCATAGGGACCCTACTCGAAGAAGAAGTTACTCGCTTTGTGCAGTAATGATGATTCTTTGAGACGTGTGTCCCTATGGGTGCTCCACAATCTGCCTTCCTCCTCTCTATTTCTGAGTTCTCATTTATGACTCGGCAGTAGAGAAGGAACTGAGGATGGTTAGCCCGCACGCCGGCTAGCCTCATGGCAAGGCACAAGGAGAGACAGTGCATGCACGAGCCCAACAAACACTGCTACCAAAGTTCTCCGATCAGCAGTGCAGGGACGCAGACACACCTACAGTGGAGCATCCATAGGGAAACAAATCTCGAAGAACCATCATTACTGCACCAAGTGAATAACTTCTTCTTTCTGATGATTTGGCAATTAGCATTGCTTGGATAAAATGTACTGATGCTGAAAAAATGTGTACTGGTCTGCCAAAATGTTAGCCCCAGCAGGTCATAGGAGATTGGATTTAACATGTAAGTGTCACTTTATTAAATCTGTAGTGAAGTGGGGGTGGTTCATTGTTTGTTGTTTAAGTAAATTTTGTAAAACTTGTCAATAGTTTTCAGTCTGCCATGATTTGGCAACTAACACCTCATAATATTTTGTTTTCTTGCTGAAGTCTGGAATTGAAGTGGTGGTTGTCAAATAAAAATACTGGTTTCAGCTAAATCATATTGGAATTAAATTAGCAAAAGAAAGCAAGGTGGTGAACAGAATGTGGTTTTTAGGTGGTATATTTTATGAGTGGCCAGTCCTAAATATAAATGTTTTAGCCCTGTGGATAGCAATAAATGTCTTGCTTTCTAGTGGCATAATCGTGATTTTCCCAGTGGTTCATAAAAATCAAACTTTAAGATAGTCTCACTGGTTCTGTGGTCTTGCAATGCCCTTTTGGCATTGGTCTAGGTCAGGACTGGATATAAAAGAACTGGACCTTGGACCAGTGTAGCGTTCTATACCTTCTTCAGGAAGGAAACAGGACTTATTTTCTTTCCAGATGAGCTTTTACACTCAAGTTAACTTTTTCTTTTTCTCCTTTTTTTTATTCTAGTCACATTTCTTACAAGTGCTAGTACAGCACTTTCAATGCAAAACAACTCTATCTTTCATGATCTGAAGTCAGATGAAATGGAACTGCTATATTCAGCATATGGTGATGAAACTGGGATACAATGTGCCTTAAGGTAAGCATTTCTTTAACAGGGAAATCTAAGCCTGTCTTATTTCCTTTGTGAAAAGAGATTTTTCCTTAGATTAGCAGAGATAATATTCCATATTGCTTTTTCACAGCAAATTACAGAGAGGCAATGCAGACTAATGGGCCAAGCATAGAAGAAGTAGGAGCCCAGAACTCCTGGATTTCTAATAACTGCTCTAAAACTGGCTTACTGTGCAACTTTGAGCAAACCTCTCTGCCTAAATTTTCCCAAGTTTAAAGTGGTGATATTATTTATTAACCTACATTACAAGGCTGTTACAAGGCCTGCTTACTTAAGGGTTGACCACACTTTGAAGTTGTAAAGTGATAAAGATTTTTAAAGTTTGCTAGTTTGGGTGCTGAAATAAAAGGCTTTACAGGGTCAAACTGGCAAGTATTTCTGTGACAGAAATAATGGGTCTAGACATTATTTTTCGGTGAACAAATATTTAAAGTTCTAACAACAGTTTGTACTAAAGGTTGGTAAATCCTGTGTAGCTGGGGAGAAGTGTCTAACATCCAGAGATCAGGGCAAAATTTCCGAGCCCAGGGTGTGAATAATGCCTGGCGTATCTATTCTGTGGTAGTACATGTGATCTTGCAAAGTAGTGGTATAATTCATTAAATAAAATCACTGTTCGTTCGTTCTTCTATTACTAGAAAAGTACATAGAAAAAAATATAGAAAATATGTTCTGAGTCAGTTTTGCGTATTTCTTTAATGAAGCCAAATGTAAAATATTTAGATCTTGCATGTTACTTTCAGACCTGTTCAGGTTTCTGATGCTGTTACAGCAAACTATAATTTTTTAAATCTTTGATAAACTCTTATTTCAAGTTCGTACGATCTGCGTGGGAAGCAGTGGCAAAGCCATCATTTTCTGGAGAGAGAAACTGCTACTTTCCATTAAACTGTCAATCCTTTTAAAAGCCACAAGCTACAGCTTAGTAAATGCAACCGTTTTGAGATTCTGATTAAATATTCCTTATCTTCATTTCCTCTAGCTTACAGGAATTTGTGAAAGATTCTGGAAGTTACAGTAAGAAAATAGTGGATGATCTTCTGGATCAGATTACTGGTGGTGATCATTCCAAAACCATTTATCAGCTAAAGCAGGTGGGTCCCGGTTATGCAGAAATGAAGTTAATCAAACAGTTTAATCAGCATAAGGATGGTCCTATTCTCATCCCTAAGCAATCACTTCTAAGTATCATTAAAAGGTTTCTAATTTATCAGGAAATGTTTTAGCTGTTTTAAACACACAATATTGTCTGGAAAAATTAGTTATTCATAATGTTAAAACAGTATAAGGAACTGTTTGGAAAACAAATTACCATGTTAATGCTGGTCTCTGTATTACCAGCGTTACTAACAATGGCCATTTTTAAGCAACCTGAAATGTCTAAAGAAATTTCAGCTGTCTTCCAAATGCACCATATTTGGAGATCACTTCTTCCTTCGTGTGCATATAGCATTAATAGGAAGTAACAGTCACACAGCCATGAGAAAACAGTCTAACAAGGAATTGCAAAACGGTTTCCTGTTATCTACACTCTAAAAATCACTCTGCTTTCAAGAATTGCCCATATGGATGCAGTGTTCTAAAAGAGACACACCTTTAGTGTGCAAGCACAGATGTTTCCAGCAAGCAGCATTTATTGAAATCCTCCTCTCTCCTACTCCTAGCACAGGATCTAAGGTTATTGACCAAACAAAGTGAGCACTTCTTTATTAGTCTGTAAAGTGCTAACTTTTGAACACAGCATCTAATCAATTCCAAAATTTCACACAACGTTCTGGGTGTCTGTGACGGGTTGGTTCACAGAAACCCCCTTGGGAGCTGCCAGCTGATGTGCAAAGGCTACCTCTGGTTCTATTCTCCCCTGCCAGCTACAGGTAGTTCCAGCACTCAAAGTCTTGCTGAGAGCCAGACACACCTATCTGCTCCAGACACAGACCAGAGTCTGAACCACCTATCCCAAAGCTGCAGGGTTACCTGAGAACAGCTCACAGAAGTCTGCTTGCCTTTAACACTCAGATGCCCAATTCCCAATGGGGTCTAAACCCAGATAAATCCGTTTTACCCTGTATAAGCTTTATACAGAGTAAACTCATAAATTGTTCGCCCTCTATAACACTGATAGAGAGATATGCACAGCTGTTTGCTCCCCCAGGTATTAATACATACTCTGAGTTAATTAATAAGTAGAAAGTGATTTTATTAAATACAGATAGTAGGATTTAAGTGATTTCAAGTAGTAACAGACAGAACAAAAGAAGTTACCAAGCAAAATAAAATAAAATACGCAAATCTATGTCTAATTGCACTAAATACAGATAAGATCCTCACCAGTTCCAAAATGTTCTCTTTTACAGGCTAATCTTCTTTTAGCCTGGGTCCAGCAATCACTCACACCCCCTGTAGTTTTCAGTTTCCTTCAAGTGTCCTGTGGGGGTGGAGAGGCTCCTTCTTTAGCCAGCTGAAGACAAAATGGAGGGGTCTCCCACAGGTTTAAATAGACTGTCTCTTGTGGGTGGAGACCCCCTCCTCTCCCTCTGTAGAATCCTGTCACAGAATGGAGATTCGAAAATCACATGGGCAGGTCACATGCCCATGCATGACTCAGGACTGCAGGTAGCAGCCATTACCCACATGCTGCCTTGAACGTCCTCAGGTAGACTTCTGATGTGGATTGGAATCTTCCAAGCTCTTTTGTCTGTTAAGTGCCCCCTGACTGAACACCTAATTTGCACATTCCTTTCCCCAGAAGTCACCAAATGTTCTAACTGAGGCCCCTTAGGAATCAAGCAATTACACAGCCCATGTTCATAACTTTGAACACACAAATGGTGCCTGCATACAACTAGGGTGAACATAACTAGTAGATCATAACCTTTACATAGATATGTACCTGGCACAGGCAGCACAAAACATATTCCAGTTATGTCATATTCCCACAAAGCCTTATGGGAGGTACCGTCACAGTGTCAGTGGGCAGAACCCTGTTGATTTTGGTGAAAACCAGAACAGGGAAATGGGGGATCATACAGAGCCCCTGGCAAGGGGATAGAAAAATGGGGGACCGTGGCATGGGGGGGCACACAGAGCCTCCTGGCATGAAGGGGGGGGGGGGTGGCAGGGAGACAGAGTCCCTGAAATAGAGGGAGGGGGGAGGGTAGCACACAGGGAGCTTTTTTGCAGGGGGAATGGAGGAATGTAAGGAGCCCCTAGTATGTGCAATGAGTTTGGCCTACAGAAGTAATAAAGTGTGAGACCCTCTATTAAAAAGGGGGTGTGGCTTCAAATACCCTTCAGTTCCTGCCTGGCCACAGAAAAACCAGTGCTGTGTTTTCAATGCTTCCCTGGTCATTTCTTTCTTTCTTCCCACCCCACCTCCTTTTGTGCTCATTTGGGCATTGTTTTTCTCTATAGTTTATATATTGTACTCCTGGGGGAATTCTGTGCCAAAAATTAAAAATTATGTGCACAGTATTTTAAAATCCTGCATACACCTCTACCTTGATATAACGCTGTCCTCGGGAGCCAAAAAATCTTAACGCGTTATAGGTGAAACCGCATTATATTGAACTTGCTTTGATCCACCGGAGTGCGCAGCCCTGCCCCCCCCCCAGGAGCACTGCTTTACCACGTTGTATCCAAATTCGTGTTATATCGGGTCACGTTATATCAAGGCAGCGGTGTATTTTATTTGTCAAAATAACACTAAATAATCCCATCAGTTTCAATCAGGGTGGATTTGATTTAAATCACTAGTCAGGAAGACTCAGTTTAATCATGGATTTCTACATAAAAGTGCATTCTTGTTGGTTGTTATAACCAGGGCCGGCTCCAGGCACCAGTGCAGGAAGCAGGTGCTTGGGGCGGCCAATGGAAAGGGGCGGCACGTCCGGGTCTTCAGCGGCGATTCGGCGGCGGGTCCCTCAGTCCCTCTCGGAGGGAAGGACCGGACGCTGAATTGCCGCCGAAGAATGAAGTGGCGCAGCAGAGCAGCCGCCAAAGTGCCGCCGATCGCAGCTTTTTTTTTTTTTTTTCCCCCCCCTCTTCGCCACTTGGGGTGGCAAAAAAGCAGGAGCCAGCCCTGGTTATAACCTTAATATATATTCTTCACAACTCAGAGATACATGTAGGTTTCATTTTTAGAAAGTACACACTATACATTTTTAAAGTGATTTATTTCGAAAACTTTTTAGATTAGTTTTACAGCTATATCAGAAAATGAATGATTTTTTGGTTATTTCATTTACCAAAGGTAGTTGAAGCAGATATTTATGAAGTCACTGGGAGGTGAGCTATCTCCAATTCAGCATGTTAATCATTAATATTTGGAGGATTTTATTGCCATGCTGTATTAGGAGGAGAACATCACCAAACAGATATTTAAATTGTTTTATTTAACTAAAACAACGTTATGTATTCTGGATTTTTTTCTTCAAAAGCAAACATATAATATTTTAACAAAACAAGCATATGAATTTTTGAATTTAGTTAAACATTCAAGTTTTTTTTAAATCAGGTTTGTTTTTGTTAAATTGTTTTTAACTAAAATAGTTAAATGAAATATTTTAAAAAAAAAATTGACTGTGCGGGCCAGGTCAACATGAGAAATTTAAAATATTGGCTTCTGCAGCTAACTCAGTAGTCTTCCCCTTCATTTTCCTGTTTGTTCGTAATCTGGAAAAGAAAAACAAGCGTTCCTGCTTTTTCAGGCCCCAAACGATTTCTCAATTTGGAATGAATTAGTCCAAAGGAAGAAAATATTCTTTCTACACCGCAGAAGAAGCTACTGCTGTTAAAAGTGAGATTATCAGTTCAACAGTCTCTGAATCCAAGTGCTTAAGTGACTTCCACCAGTTCACTGGTCTGACTTTCTTTTAAACATCATCAGCAAACATATATTTCTTGAATGGCTCACCCTTAGCTCTGAAGTTTATTATAGTTGGCATTATGGAGGGATGATTGCTGGATGTCCATGTCATAGCCAACTCCTCTTCTCTTCAACAGTTAAGGTTTGACCCTGGTACCGAGTATTGAGAATATTTGCAAGAAAATGAGCTGGAAATAGTGCTTGTCCCATTCGTTTTTTTTAATGCTTGAAATTTAACTCTGTCATTGCATATTCCTCTTTTTAAGATCTCACTAAGTTCCTTCAAAATTTCAACAGCATCAGCAATAAAACAGCTGTTTCCCTGCATTTTGTTCAAGGATACAGAAATAGGCTTCAGGGTACTCAGCATGTGTTCAACATTTCTCTTAAGCCCAATGTTCAGAACTTTGGCTGTGACAGCGCCATCTATTTTTTCACGATTTTGTTCACAAATTGTCATCAGATTAGGTCAGTTCTTGCTATAGTGCTCAAAACAGTCCACTACTGAGTTCCATCGCACGTCTTGTGGGAGAGTTAGCTTGGTTCCTCCCTTTTTTTTCAGAGCAGCTGCTGCAAAGTGGTTGTTACGGAAGTATTTTTCAGTTTCAACAACATTAGCCTTTACTTCTGGAAAACTGAAGTCTTTGGCTAGGAGGTGCATCAAATGAGCACTGCAACCATATGTTATTAGCTTGGGACTCTCTTCTAAAAAATTTCTTCTCATCTTGGTTACATTTGCCGCACTGTCTGTGACCAAGCTGCGTAGTAGACATTTGAATTTTTTTCACAGTTTATTGTAGCTTTTACTGCTACTTCTCGTAAGTATTCTGCTGTGTGTGCATTTCCTGATGTATCAATTGTTTCTGTAAGAAAGACATTCCCTTCTTCTGTTGTCACACAAGCACATACAACAGAATCATTGTGGACATTGCGTCACCCATCAAGACGCAGGTTAATAATTTTACCCTGTAGACCTTTTGCACACTGCTCAATTTCTCTTTCATATACTTTATCCACCAATTTGCTTGCAACGTCTGTTCTGTTGGGTGGACTGTATCCTGGTCTTAATGACTGAACCATGTTAACGAAGTGGGGGTTCTCAATCATACGGAAAGGAGAGTTTGTTGCATAAACAAACAGGGCAATTTTTTCATTAATTACCTCTTTTTGTAATCTGCTGCTTCTTATCACAAACTTATCTATGGTTGTTTCAGGATGATGGAGATTTTTTTTTATTTTTTTTTTTGCTACAGGTGATAGACTGTGGTTATGTTACATTCATGATGTGACTGAAACACTATCATTGGCAGATAACTCTGTAACTATAGACAATGATGGTGATCTTGAAGTTGGGTAGTCTTCAGAATCCTGTATGTTGAGGATGGATTTTCCTAAACAAAATAAGTCAATGCAGTTATTTAATTATTATTACCATACTACTCATTTAGTATTACTCATTGCATTCACTGACACCCAGTACTACTTTAAAGGTGAAATTGTAAAAGGAAGATCTGCCTATTTCAGCTATTTATTTTTTCTCACAACTGCATCTAAAATGATAGTACCATAGCGTAACTACTATATTTTTTGCTCAAACATGAGAATTCAAGAATAGTCCAGAAGGAAGACAAGCAGTCCTTAGGAAAGAAGTATGTAATGAAAAAGTTTACCAACCTGAAGATCCTGCATGTTCAGACAAGTTCATTTCGTCATCTTTAACGCCGCTTCCTCCTGAGAAGGAACACTTCTCATGATGTTGTTTCATTTAGGCAAACAGGCCTTGTATTTCTTTGTTGCACTGTTTGCATTTTGCACGCATGCCTGTCTTATCCACAGGTAGAGGAACTTCCTTAAAATATTCCCAAACTGGGTCTCTTTTACGGCCTGCTGCCATTATAGGTTTTCCCTTCTGGTGAGAGAATGGTATGGTAGATCTCAAATCAATGAAGGCTACACTCAGACCTCAAAGCTTCTGGAATATGCTGCTCAAACAGTTTCACTTTTGTTTCTACTGCGTGTCCCTCCCTTCTCACATTTATCTCCAGACTTCTACTTGTCCAGATCTGTTCCGCCCCCAACAATCTTGTATTCATTGAACTTTTTGAAACTTTGCACTTTTAGAGAGAGGTAAGGGATTGACTCTATGTACACAAATTTGCAGAGGGACAATAGGGTTGAGGTCAGTTGTTTCTCACCTCTATATGTTATTTATTTAACTTATTTAAAAACATTTTTACTGTTAACAAGCATGTTATCTCTGGAGACACAAATCCACAGTTTGAGAACTGCAAAACTAAGCATCTCTGATGGTATATTCTAGACTGAGCACTGAGTCCCATTGGGTAGACAGAAAGATTAACCTAAATAATCTATACAGAAGCCCCTGAAACCCCATAAGATTGGGTCCCTAATCCATGAACTATTGGAACTCATTTACAAAACTTTTCTTAAACATTACATGAATATATTGTCTCATACTATAGAATTAGAATTTATAATCCCTATTCCATGATGCTATAATGTATCTTAATTAAAACTATCTTTATCAAAAAAATCCGATTTAAATAAAAAATATCTAATTTTGTTTTTATTTTATTTTTTAAATCATTGATTTTTATCCACCCTGGTTTCAATTATTTTGATAATTAATTTCAAAATGCCTGTCAGCAAGTATGTCTGTAAACATACAGACAACAAAAAAGTTTCCCCCAGGAGAAGAGCGTTAAAGAAACCCCTACGACAACCAGTTCCTGTTTCTCTTATGCTTTTGTTGGGGCCTCAATCTGGGTGTATCATACGTGCCAGCTGAGCACATCTTGGGGGGGGGAGGGGGGCACTCTGCCCCTCCAGTCACACACACACACCGAGCCCAAGGATACAGAGACAGATACAGCCAGTTGTTGGATCCTGGGCTTGTATGCAGTTTCCTACACACCGCCTCCTTCAGGACATGCTGGAAACCGCAGTTGCCCGGAACCCTCGAGCGCCTGCTCCCACTCCCCCCGGCAGTGTCCTTTATTTGCAAGCTGGAGAGCCTGGCTCAGCTGGGTCCAGCGGCCCCTAGTGGCCGATAATAGCTCTGCAGCATTAATTCTGTGCAAATTCTGCATTGCGCAGTGGCACAGAATTCTCCCAAGAGTAATAGTGTGGGGGGGGGGGGGGTTTTTTAACAAGCAAAAACAAACAGCACCCAGTTTTGATGCCTACAGTTTTGATGTCAGTTGTTCTCTCAGCTGACTTGACCATATGGATCCACACTCCATGCCCAACTTTCCTACTTCTGAATCCCAAATTAAGGATTTCTGAATTACTGTACATGATTGAAGGGTGGTTAGAGCCATGTCGCTATTCATTGTCTTGGAACCCAACTGGGAGGGGATTGGGTCAAGTGGCAATACTGGGCACTATTTGTTCGAAGCTTCCCAGGTTGCACATTGTGGGTGCGTGCTTCCCAAGACTGTGGATCCACGTGGGTAATACTCTATAAAGAACCATAATTACAATGGTAAATAGAACTTTTTTTCTTGGGCTTTCTGCCAACGTATGACATAGGAATCTTTTTGTATATCTTTGTGTTATCTATTCTAGAAAGCTATTATGAAAAGTTAGTATATGTATATACCGTGATCTCCAGGAGGGAGAAAATACAAATATTTTTAAAAATTAGCTTCTGAAACAATCTTTTTAAAGCAAAGCCGACCAGAAATGTTTTCTCTATATATAAAAAGAAACTGTTCAATATAAGCCTTTAAAAGTCCTTTTGAGCTATTAACTTGTACATCAAGTTGAAATCTTGTTGCAAATTAGAATTGCTAAACCCTTATTCTTAATGGTCAGTTTACATTATAAACACAGTTCAACTATGTTGGTGCCAGTGGATTCAGCTTTAATACTACTAAATATCTTTAAAAATTGTAATATAATAGTCTGTTGTAGCTATTGTGCATTACAAAAGAAGGAAGTTCTTTCAAGTTTAGCACTAGAGAAGTCAGACGCTGATTTATTATTGGATAAAATGTAAATACATATGGAAGTGGTATATGGGGAGGAGAAATGGTATAAAAAGAATTCAATCATAATTAAACTAAATGACAAATTGTTAAGCACCCAGATGCTATGGCAGGTATGTGAAAAATGTTCGTTAAAACTACTTAATCCGCATTTTGTGTAAAGGGTTTAGAAATACTGAATATTGTACACCAAAATCTCTGCCTGTGCTGAATATAATGTTTCTTCGTTTGCAGAGGAGAAACATTCCAATGAAACCACCAGATGAAGTTAAAGTAAGTTATACTGAGATACAGGTAAAAACCGGTGTTCCCTCTAATTTTTCCCACACATGTGCGGAATGAATTTTATGTGCACCAGTATGGAGGTGATGTGAGACACACGTCCTTCATATTGGTGCACATAACAAAATTCATGTGGTGGGGATGGGGCCGAGGGGTTCGGAGTGTGGGAGGGGGCTCAGAGCTGTGGCAGAGGATTGGGGTGCAGGGGTGTGAGGTCTCTGGTGGGGATGCAGGTTCTGGGGATGAGGGGCTCAGGGCTGGAGCAGAGGGTTGGAGTGCAGGGGGTGTGGGCTCTTGGGTGGGGCTGGGGCTGAGGAGTTTGGGGTGCAGGAGGGTGCTCCAGGGCTATGACGGGGAGAGAGGACTCCTTCCAGCTCTCTCTCCCCACAGCAGCACCTGGGCTGTGGGGGAGAGGCGCCTCTCCCCGCCGTGTCAGCTCCAGGGCTGGGGCCACAGGATAGGCACCCTTCCCCAGGCCGCGGCAAGCCGGGGGAGGGGCGCTGCGGCCGAGGCTGGGTTCGGGCCACCCCTCCACCGGCAGCAGCAGGTCCAAGGCTGAGTTGCGGCCGGGGGAAGGGACTTGGGGAGGGGCGCCTCTCCCCTGGCTTGGGCAGGTTCCCTGAGCGCCTGTGCGGCGCTAAATAGGCTGCTGCGCAGCTTGCAGGGAACTTAGCTAAAAAACGTTTATTGGGAAGAATATATAGTAGGGTCCTTAGAACAGTTATTTCCAACCTGTAATTTAGAAAAGTACTTAGTGGAATATTCCCCTGTCTTCCAAAATTCATTGTTTAAGATTTGTTCAGCTGTATATTTATTATACAGCAAGCTAGAAAGGTAAAGTGTGTTTTGTGAGGAGGGGCTATTATACACCACTGCTGCTGCTAAAGTGACTTACATTTGCCCTCTAAGTGTGTGTGTGTGTGTGGTGGCTTATTAGAGCAATGTTGAAGCCTGTCGATTTTAAAAAATTGCACCTACCAAAGAAATCACAAAATGCTAGAATTTTATGTGGGGGCACAAGTCCAGACCCATGTGAAGTTATTGACTATTTGATGGAATCCTCGAGAAGTAGAATGCTACACTGTAAAGTGTTAACAACTCGACTGTGATTTGGTGATTTAGGTTCTGCCAGTTCTCATAAAGGAAGAACACAGATTGCGCAATGCCTGCCCAGACTCCTCCAAACAGATTATGGTAAGATTACATTTCCCTTTTATAGATTTTATATGGGCAGAAGAGAGTGGGGCTGAGTACTCTATCTACTCCATGCCTCACTTTTGTGTGTGTGCGCGTGAATGTTTATATTTAGGAGATTTGTATTATTTATATTATATTCTAGGTATTTGCAAATAAGAAAATCCAAACCCCTTCAATGGGGGAGAATTTTGATTGGTTTTACTTCAGTCATATCTTACAATTCTGCCTTTACTTTTTAATTCAGATTTATGGCATCTGAAATTGCTATAAAAAGAATGCAGTAAATAACATCCAAACGTACATAATGCTTATGTAATTTACATTCCATAAGCACAAATACTACATTAAATAAAGATAGGAATCTTTTTGAGTGAAAGATTGTTGGTCTGCACACTTAAATCTTGGTGGTCAGCCACTGATTAACGTTGTTTGCGTTTCCATCCCATTATAGCAATGAAAACATGTACATATTTTAGTTTTCACACTGTGGATCATGATTTTTTTTTTTTTTTTTTTTTTTTTTTTAATTCTTGTGGAAATATTTAATATGGTTGGTGGATTAGAGAACATAGTCTTTACCAGATAAATGCAATATGAACATAAAACTCCAAATCTTGAATTTGATACACTATCATCCGCTGAAAAGTGTGCTGAACTTTTAATACATGAATTTGCATTGTAGGTTTTCTAAACTACATAGGAGGTTATATAGGATATCTCCAACAATTTGCACAAAACCCTGTAATATCTTTTGGCACATTTTGATTGATTGCACTATACATGGGAGAATCAGATGTGGATTTGACACTCTCTCTCTCAGTCTCAATCCCTTCTGTGAGGTCTAGATGCTGAAGCTGCTTTGGGCTCAGTAATCCCATTGACCTGAAGTCAGTGGAAGTTCTTCCCAGAGAACAGCTTTAGAATCAAGCCTTGCGACACTGTACTTAACCTGTTCTGACAGTGTGGGTTGTGCATGGGCTGCAGTAAAGTGGGAACTGAATTGTTTTAGCTTTTATAAAAACGTAGAACAGTCAAAAGGATCAATGGAACAGAAATTGCAGTAATGTATTCCTTAGTTTCTAATGGTCCATGTAATTCTTTGTGTTTTCCAAACACATGCCTAAGTGTATTTTCCTTTTTTTTTTTAAATCGTTTGCAGCCCAACACTCATGACCAGACACACGCTAGCTCTGCTTGAGCTGGCATGCTTTAAAAAATAGCACTGTGGCTGCAGCAGCAGCCCAGCCCAGCCCTCTGGGTACGTACTCGGGTGGCTAGTTCATGCTGCTGCCTGTATGCCCACAACCACACCGCTATTTTTAGCATGCTAGCTTGAGCAGAGCTAGCACATGTCTCTCTACACATGCTGGGAAACACGTTCCCAGCTGCAGTGTAGACATACCCATGGTGACAGCAAATAATATTGCTGTATTCCTTGGCAGTCAGCACTGAAGGACATTGCTAAGGATTTCATTTGAGGGTAATAGTTTCTGTAATCAATTTTAGAATTTACTTGTGATTACTCAATATAATTCATACAAGTGCTGCCTGTTCGTTAAATTTACAAAATTAATGTTGAAATGGCTGTCTTGAAACGCTGTATGCCGTGATTCCCATAGTAGATGAAACATGCACCCTGAGAGCTTTCTGGATAGAAATGTTCATTGGGGCTCCACTCCTTTTCCTTTCATCTCCCTTGTGAGGATGCAGAAGGAACACTCGTGGCTGATCCACTGTATACAATGCCATAAAGATAAGGTGATGACGTGCTTAGAAGCCCAAGTTCTTATCAAAAGTGGTTTCTGTCAGTCCATCTGCTTACTTGTATTTTTTACTAGTGTTCATTTGTTACCAGGGGAGTCTGAACTGCCTTCTGTGAATGTTAAAAAATAGCTTTTAATTACTATTTGAACTGGACTAAGCCATTCTGTAGGACTCTTAGGTTGTTCATAGTTTTTTCACCTTGTATTATCCCTGTGTGCTATCACTTTCAATAGTAACTTCAGTTGTCTGGGATGATTGATTGATTGCCTGGAAACCACATTCCCTGCCCTTCTTCCCCCATTATTTTGTAATGGGAGGGACAAGGTGGTAGTTGAGGCTGCAGCCTGGGGATATCCTCAGGTGAAGGAGTCATGGCAACACAAAGGGTGTGTGGCCAGACCAGACTGACAGTCCAGAAAGTGCTACGCTCATACATTAGTGCACACTTCTAGAGTGAGGATCCATGCAGGCAGTCACTTTGAAGAATCACACTTGCTGTGATGATTAGTCATTATTATCATCTACAGTTCATTTGAGTCTTTTTCTCCTCTTTACTGTATTTTTAATCAGGTTGGAGAATCAATTGGAGACAGTAACACTTCTGTTTTGGATTTTTTGTCTGTGAAACCATATTCAGATGTGTCTCTTGATATTTCCATGTTAAGTTCACTGGGTAAGTGATCTAATAATGTCATTTAAGTGTTCTGTGGTGGTTTAGCTAAGCATTTAGCTGGGGTAACGCCATGGTTTGCTGAAGTGTTTGAGAAGTTTTAAAAATTTGGTCTACATAGACAAGGACTTAGTCGAGCACAGGAGATTCATCCGGCCGTGATCTTTCTTTTGTTTGGACATTTCTTCGCCCCACGCTGGCCCAGCTTCTTTTTTTATTGCATCTTATCAAACAAAATATATATACATATGTTAGAAGGTTTTGGTTATTACATATTCATGCAGATTTGAGTTCAGGAATGAATCTAAAGGACTTACACGTAATATAAAAAATACTTCAGTGTCTTGTAGGGAAATTGCATAGGGTGTAGAGATGTAGTTCCTTGTAAGAATGGCTCACAGCCATTCTTTTTTAAATGCCACAGAAATATAAAAATAAACATTACTGTTGACCACAAATGAAATATTTTGAAAGAATGACTGTAGAATCTCTTCCAACATATCATTGTCACTGAAACAAGTCCTGCTTATAATTTTAAGTTTCTGTTAATTAAATATATGAGAAGAGTCCCTGTGTTTCATAATTAAAAATGGGAGCAAGGCTGCAGAAGGCCAGAAAAGTAGACTGAATGCTTTCCTACAGACTTTTGCCGTTTTTTCTATAGAAGATGCAGCCTTTTGGAAAGCAATGACAAGTTCCAATTATAACTGCTCCACAGACCTAATAGTTTTTCTAGCGGTTTAACAACATATACTCCTATTCTGACACAACTGTATTTCTTGCATAACTTAAACAAGTGAAGTGTTTTTTTTTTCCGGGTCTCTTAAAGCCTCAGGATGTTTATCTTGCTGTCAAGTGCAGTAGTCCTAGAGTATCTACCGACTGTACAGAGATTTTGGTGTGTCACGTTTCTCATTTATAGGGGAAGTTGTCAGTGTCTAATGTATCAGTGCAGTTTTACTAGAAGTGAGTTCATTTTTTCCTATTTAATGTGTAACAGGAATCTCTCTTTGAAATCCTCAGATAAAAATAGAACACCCATTGCCTTATACTTTCAACAGGTTCAAAGTGTGACTTTCTTTAGCTTTATTGTAAAATGAGTTTAATTGGGAAATGGTTCTTTTCTTAAAAATTAACTTTTTCTGACCATTCATTTGGGAATATGCTTAATCTGTACCTGTTATTCATTTTGGTTATTTGGTGTTCCTAGGGAAAGTGAAGAAGGAGCTTGATCATGATGATAATCATTTACATTTGGATGAGACAACTAAACTATTGCAGGACCTTCATGAGGCTCAAACTGACAGAGTGGGATCCAGGCCTTCATCCAACCTCAGCTCCCTCTCCAACGCCTCTGAAAGAGATCAGCATCATCTAGGTAACGTTAACTGTACCTCAACAGTTGCAACATCACTATTCTAATTTAAATTTCCTAATTTTAGGACAAAAGAGAATCCCTTACAGGAAATGTATGTTCTAGTTATGTAAATTGCTATTTAAAGATTACTTGGATAAAACACAGTGTGCAGACTGCAATAACTGTGTTTAATCCTAAAACGTCTATATTTATCTGAATATTAAAAGACTTCTTATTAGCCTATGGATTCTTGAGGGTTAAAAACAGTTTATTAATTCTGCTTACTCAAGTTTCAGATTAAGCATGAATGGAATGACCTATAAATCAAACTGATGTGTGAATAACATTCATAGCACACCCCTCAATGTTATGTCTTTAAAAATGGTATGGCATAGATTCTTTACATAGCTAACGGACTGTGCTGAAATGAAGCAAAGTGTTTGTTTTATAAGATTACAATTAAGAAAATAGACTACCTGAATCCAAATAAAACTTTTTTTATTGTGTAGACCTGTGTTGTTCACACAAACAGCATTTTGACTCACACACGCAAACTTAACTTTTTATGATAGCGTGCATAGTATTAAAATATATATATGAGGTTTTCAATTAAATGCATATAAGAAATGGACATTTTAGAATTGAAATGGAAGGGAATTATTATTAATGAATGAGATACATTAACCAAATCACCCTCAGATAAAGCAAAATGTTTTGTACGTAAAACAGAGAATCTGATTGTATGTAATGAAGTGAAATAATGAAACCTAATTAAATACACATCAGTTTGTAAAATCCTATGAGTAAAAACAAAACAAAATACCAGACTTGACAAGGCACTAACATAATCGTATAAAACTGGTGGGCACTAACTATCTAAATAACTTGGTTACATCAAGTGCTAAATAATCAGAGCTGATGTTGTTTACTTCCTCAATTAAGCAAGGATAATCTTAAATGTCTTGCATCTCCACTGCACATCATCAGCATATTATATGTACCTTTTTAATTTTCTTCCTTTTTGTGACATTTTATCAAACGTTCAAAATGTCATCTCTTATTGCCTCTGCTAGCAACAAAATAAGCATAAGCCAGACAAGCATTCCTTTCAGCTACGTGTCCCTCCACTGAGTTAAGCATTAGTCCATAGGAAATCCACTTCTGCTGGGACCCTGTAATAACCTCCCCATTGTTCGTTTTAAAGGTCAGGGGGGTAAGGCAGAGCTATATGCTGATACAGCATTTTAATACTTTTCTGCAGTTTTATTTAAAAGAGGATAAGTACCTTCCATGGATAATTTAATTACATCATTTTAGCAATTTAGAGTAATAGAACAGAGGCAAATTTTTCAAAAGCACCTAAGTTCTGATTTCATAAGTTATTAAGGAGCCTCTAGTCCCATTGACTTTTGATGTGACTTATGCTTTTAAGAGACTAAATCACTTCTAAAAATAGGACTTAGGTACTTTTGAAAATATTACCCTAGGACAGGGGAGGGCAAACTACGGCCTGCGGGCTGGATCCGGCCCGTGGGATTGCCAGCCCCGCACCAGTCCCAGAAGCGGACGGCACCACGTCTCTGTGGCCCCTGGGCAAGGGGGGGTGAGGGGGCTCCGTGCGCTGCCCTTGCCTGCAGGCCCCCCACCCCTGCAGCTCCCATTGGCTGGGAACAGGGAGCCACGGCCAATGGGAGCTTCGGGGATGGTACCCGCAGGCGAAGGCAGTGCGTGGCGGAGCCGCCTGCCCAACCCCACCCCCAGGAGCCACTGCTGGATGTGCTGGCCACTTCCGGGACCAGTGCAGGGCCAGGGCAGGCAGGGAGCTTGCCTTAGCCCCGCTGCGTGCTGCTGCCATCCCGGAGCCACTTGAGGTAAGCGGTGCCAGGCTGGAGCCCGCACCCTGAACCCCTCCTGCACCTCAAACCCTTGCCCTGAGCCCCCTGCTGCACACCGCACCCCCTCCCACACCCCACATCCCCTCTTGCACTCCAATTCCATTCATGGCCCTGCATACAATTTCTCCACCCAGATGTGGCCCTCAGGTCAAAAAGTTTGCCCACCCCTGCCCTAGGACATGGAGGAAGGGTGGAAAGAACATATTAAATACCAGCGCAGTTTTATGTCTTTAAGGCCTGCCTGCTAGATTTTTCTGTCTTACTAATTTTTCTTCTTCTTCTACTACAGGAAGTCCTTCTCATCTGAGTGTAGGAGAACAACAAGACATGGTACATGACCCCTATGAATTTCTTCAATCTCCTGAACCTGCAAATGCCACCAGTAATTAACGTGTACAATATTTCATTTATTTTTTTTTTGTTTTAATTGTGTAACATTTTTATAAAGTTTTTGTCAAATGGCAGAAACCTCAATTTTGTCCTCTTTTCTGTGAGGATAGCTGTATAATAATACCATGCACATTTGTAAAATTTTCCTAGCTAATGTATCATGTTGTCAACACCACACTAAATATTGCCTTCATTTTTTTTTTTTTAAATATAGTGGTCAATAAGAATCTCAATAGGAGAAAACACAAATTGTGTGTTATAGAACGACATTAGATAAGTAGGATGTGTGCAGTTCTTAATATATAGAACATCCTCAAGGAGGAATATTTATTTTTCAGCAATGACACAGCTTCCTGAATTGTGATCATTTTCATGTTCCCGCTCCCCTTCCATCCTATTCTGTAGAGAGGGGCTATGTTTCTCTGTGTCTTAAAATATAGTTTCTTAACACTCCAAAAACACTTAATTTGGAAACATAAAACGCTCTGTAGCTGTCATATCAAACAGCTCACGATAGGAGTTCTGCCCTGCAACTAAATGGAGATAAATGTATTCTGGTCCCTTTTATCCATGAACAGTACGGGGACTAAATACCTAGATTTTTTTTTTTTGTAAAGGTAATATGTATATTTACTTGAATGAAAGTATACTGGACAAAAGGGTATGCTTTTATGTAATTAAGTTTTTGTAATTCAACACTGACATGACAGGGTTTTTTTAACATTGATATTATGTGTAATCTAGATGAATGTTTTGCATTTACAATATTTTGTAAATATTAACTTAATAAAAGTCATACCAAAAAATCAACTTTTTTGAAGTTTGCCGATGTCTTGTTATTGCCAAAATGTAAGTTGCTTGCTTGTTCTTGCTAAACCTAACATATCCTAAATTGCTGGTCTGTATTACCTTATTGCTATAAAGGGCACATGACATTACATGACCATATTGCAAAGCTTAGTTGCACACAATACTAGTTGAGAACACTTTGAAAACAGTCAAGAAGCTTGGCAGACATTTGGGATTAGGGAGCAAAGTCCTTGGGATTTCCCAGTGGTGAGCTATGCAAGTGTGGTCTTGACTTTTGAGTCTCATGTTTATGGATATTTGTAACTAAACTTGCATTTGTACATTGTTCAAGATCAAATGTAATCAGTAACGTTGCTGGTGAGTATTTGCTTCAGGTTGGGAGGCTGTCTGTAAGCGAGGACTGGCAAATACTCACCAGCAACTAAACACCACACAACAAAAACACTAACCCAGGAACCAATCCCTGCAACAAACTCCGTTGCCAACTCTGTCCTCATACCTATTCAAGGGTCACCATCATAGGGCCTAACCACATCAGCCACACCATGAGGGGCTCGTTCACCTGCACATCTACCAGTGTGATATGCCATCGTGTGCCAGCAATGCCCCTCTGCCATGTACATTGGCCAAACCGGACAGTCTCTACGCAAAAGAATAAATGGACACAGATCAGACATCAAGAATTGTAACATTCAAAAACCAGTAGGAGAGCACTTCAATCTCCCTGGACACTCAATAACAGACTTAAAAGTGGCAATTCTTCGACAAAAAGACTTAACAGACTTCAACGAGAAACTGCAGAACTGGAATTAATTTGCAAACTGGACACCATCAATTTAGGCCTGAATAAAGTCTGGGAGTGGATGGGTCACTACAAAGAGTAATTTTCCCTCTCTTGATATTCACCCCTTCTTGTCAACTGTTGAGAATAGGCCACTTCCACCTTAATTTAATTGGCCTCATTAGCACTGACCTCCCCCCCACACACACACTTGGTAAGGCAACTCCCATCTTTTCATGTGCTGTGATATATACTGCTTATTGTATTTTTCACTCCACGCATCTGATGAAGTGGGTTTTAGCCCACGAAAACTTATGCCTAAATAAATTTTAGTCTCTAAGGTGCCACAAGGACTCCTCGTGGTTTTTGCAGTATCTCCATAGTTAGAGTTGTAACTAGTTTAAAAGTTACATTTGACTTACCTGACTCTCTTTTTTAACTTTGAACCAGTCCACTTGAATTCTGTGCTCCTCTTCAGAAGGGGAAAGTTTTAGAGATAGTTTGGTGGTAAAGAGAGGAGTTTAAAATATCAGAGGTATTTCACACTTTGAAAATTAACATTTTTTTAACACTGTATCTCAAAAAATAGCTTGGCCTAGTGTCATTATCCCAAGGTAAACTGTATCTTTGACCCCCTCATGCTCTCTCCCTGTGGGCACCCTTCCCAGTGCCACGCCCAGCACCTGCATTTTTCTGAATGGAATTCTGCCATTCCACCCCACTTTTAGACTGGACCTGAGTTACAGCACCCCTCTTTACCAACTCTTTTCCCTCAGCACATCCAGCTGGGCTTGGTCCCTGCTATAGACTTCCCTTCAGGGACTGTAAACAGGAGGTAAACACAATAACACTTGTTTTGAAGCTGTTCAGTGTCATCTGTTTATCCATGTGAACACAGCCATCAGAGAGAGAGGATTAAAATAACAAGTCTATTGTCTTAATTGAAAGTTTAGGCATATCTCTCAAGGTTTAGGTAGGTCCCACGTATCCTGCTGCTTGATGGGACTGGAGTTCTGTCTGCTTTTTTGCAGATTGTGTCTCAGTTTAACAGTTACTAAATTCTTTGTTTTAAGGTCTCCCTGCTTGGATTCTCCACCCCATCCCAAGGTATCAGCCAGATTGTTGGTCAGTGTGTGGTGGGGATAAACTTTCAAAGGAATTGGTCCCTGTATTAAGTACATCAGTGATTGGGTTATCTAAAGCATTGTCTGCCTTCCTACAGATGTGCAAAGCCACCCTGGACTGAGTTAACTCTGCACCCTTGTAGCAAATAGGGATACACATCATATTCATAACAAATAACAGATATCCCATGTTATTCAGACCTAGAAACTCTAAATGTGGCTTAATTTTGTGTCTTACAACCCATCCTTCCACTACCCTAATGTAATAGGTCTATTTTTGTGAAAACTCAAAAGGTTTCACGCACACTTTAAAAATTCATGAGATCTCATATGAGTCTGTAGAAATCGAATGTCCATGTGCTCTGGGATGGTACAACAAGAGGGTGGATCTGGGAAGGGCTCTGAGAGGAAGGGAGAGGAAAATAGCCATAAAAGAAATTAATCTGAGTTATTGAGAAAGGGCCCCTGGCTCTTTCCTTGTCTACACATAATACAAAAAGAACTGACTAGTGGTGGCCATGTGGTCATCTGTGATAAACCTGGTTGCACCAGACCAGTAATAACCATGTGGGGCTTTTAGAATGAAATAAAGCCATACAATATGGCCATGGACATCTGGCGTTATGGACTCATCTTGTTGTAGGGTTTTAAGGTTGTGAGGTCAAGCCATTAAAATTCACTTGTATGTTTCCACACACAAAAATCCTCCACCACTAGAAGTAATAATCTCTGCCACCATTAAAGGATTGGACTCTAGCCTTGGTGAATATGTAGTTAATTAAAGATTAACTTTCAAGCTACAGAAAAATGGACAAATGAGAATCTTAACTTCTCCTGCACTAGGTGAAATCAGTTATCAAGTAACAAAGAGGACTATATTGTATAGAAAGTAATTTTTCACCATGTGTTCCTTCCTTCCTATTCCTTTTTCATTCCTGGTTTCTATACTTTGGTGTTTGTTTTGTAAACAAATCTGCAGTTATCTCTAAGTGATCATTTAACATCCCATGAGGAGATATAAACTCCTTGCTGCTTTTTCTATATACATGTCATTTTATTTTGTGTGTGTATATCGATGCATATCGATACAGGTTCATTGTTCTGAAAGATCACAACAATTTAAAGTCTACAAAATAGCAGTCTTACAAGTAGGGAAAGAACCTAAGCTTTCTAATAAGTGCACAAAATGCATAGCTATGACTTGTAATACCTGTTCTGGATGCTGTCTAAGGCAGATTGAATTGACTGTGGTTGGAGTTTGTAACAAAACAAACTGAGGAGATATCACAGTATTTAAAGACACTCATCTTCACCACCAATGCAAATACTTATCCATGACTTGAAACTCCCAGACCTCAGATACACCCACATGGACAAGCAAACAACTGCACTGCTCTTTGTTTCTTGTTGAAAGAAATTAGTAAATTTAGGTATGAAGTTACTTTTTTTTTAAAAGAAATACAAAGGTGCCATAACATTCAGCCCTGCCAGAAGGTTCTGTCTGGGATCTGAACCTGGAACTTTAAATTTTCACACATCTACATGTGGAATTAACTGCTATTCCTGAATAATTCTGTGTGTGTGTGATGTTGCACTCTATACAATTTTATGAAAGTATGCTGATGAGTGTGAATATAATGTAACTAACATATGCCTCATGCAAAAGGTCTCTTGTAAGGTATCATTACAAAGCTTATAATCTACTGAGTGTGGTCATCCTATTTGTAAAAGTGTATCACTCTTGTATCTGAAACTAGAATTATGAAATATAACTCTGAGGTCCTATTGTAGTTATGCAAAGTGTGGGCCATTAATGGTGGTTTGGAATCTTGATGGCTCCCATCAACCAGGACAATTGACTGTAAATGGCTCTGTTTTACTTGTAAGTCTTCCTGTATATGTGGGTGCTGGCAAGTGGGTAATGAAGTCTTACAGTGATATGTGATCATGTCACCTGAACTGGAATCCATCTTTAACCTGGTGCTTTTCCATTGAGAAGGAGGGGGTGGGAACCCAGAGAGGGACAAAGGATTCCCACCTTATGCAAAAGATATATAAGTGGGTGGAACATAACAAAGGGTGAGCCATCATGAGAAATCCCCTACCTAACACCTGAGCTGGAACAAGGGCTGTACCAGGGGAAAGGATTGTGCCCAGACTAGGAATGCATCCAGTCTGTGAAAGAAACTTACTGAAACATCGCTGAGGGTGAGATTTTATCTGTATTCAGCTTTATTACTGTATTAGGCTTAGACTGGTGTGTTTTGTTTTATTTTACTTGGTAATTCACTTTGTTCTGTCTGTCACTACTTGGAACCACTTAAATCCTACTTCCTGTATTTAATAAAAATCACTTTTTACTTATTAATTAACCCAGAGTATGTATTCATATCGGGGGGGGGGGCGGTGTCGAGCAAACAACTGTGCATATCTCTCTATCAGTGTTATAGAAAGCGAACAATTTATGAGTTTACCCAGTATAAGCTTTATACAGGGTAAAATGGATTAATTTGGGGTTTGGACCCCATTGGGAGTTGGGCATCTGAGTGTTGAAGACAGGAACACTTCTGTAAGCTGCTTTGTTAAGTCTGCAGCTTTGGGGCACGTGGTTCAGACCCTGGGTCTATGTTGGAGCGGACTGGCGTGTCTGGCTCACAAGACAGGGTGCTGGAGTCCCAAGCTGGCAGAGAAAGCAGTGGCAGAAGTAGTCTTGGCATATCAGTTGGCAGCTCCCAAGAGGGTTTCTGTGACCCAACCCGTCACAGTGGTGTAGTCGAGCAGGATCTGTGCACAGCTGATTGCTTTGAGATACTGGTAGTGATTTTAAGTGAGCTTTAAGTGTGGTGGCTGGAGAACAGACAAAGTGGTTACTGGTTTGTTATTTTCTGTTTGCTTATTTCGGGTAAGGGAAATAGGGTCAGAAAAGGAAGCAAAATACTGTAAGTAAGAGGGAAGATCAGAAGAAGTTACTACTGCACAGGTGGCAAATTACCCAGAAAGTCTGAAGACTGGGCGCTGGGAAAGTCTCTGCTAACTAAGAAGCCCCTGAGCTGAGTGCATCCCAGTTTCAGTGAACTGCAGAGGGTGTGTGGCCCAGCACAAGAAAGCAGGAAAATGACTACCAGTGAAGCAGCAACTAAACTCGAGTTGGCAGGGAAAGCAGGGGCAGAAGTAGTCTTGGCACATCAGTTGGCAGTTCCCAAGGGGGTTTCTGTGATCCAACCCGTCACAGTGTGGACACAGAATAAGAGTGCCTTGCTCATTTTTCATTTGAAACTTTTTAAAAATAGGAAAAGGTAAACTGCAAAAACAGTAACTTTCTCTAATTTTTTAGTTAGAGTAGTTTTAGGTAAATATTTTCAGGTGACTTTAAACTGATTACGTCCTTTTAAAGAAAGGATGCCTTCAGAGGCCCTGTCTACACTGGCAAGTTTCTGTGCAGTAAAGCAGGTTTCTGCGCTGTAACTCCCGAGGTGTACACACTGCCAAGCCACTTAGTGCGCAGAAACTGCGCAGTTGCAGCGCTGTAAAAAAACCACCCCGAGAGGTGTACAGCTTTCTGCGCCAGGGGTACAGCGCTGCGGTGCCAGTGTAGACACTGTGGTTGATTACCGCGCTGTGATTGGCCTCTGGGAGGTATCCCACAATGCCTGTTCTTGCCTCTCTGGTCATCGGTTTGAACTCTACTGCCCTGACCTCAGGTGACCAACCATCATCCCCACCCCATAAATTCCTTTGGAATTTTGAGTCCCCTTCCTGTTTGCTCGGTGATGCGTGCAGTGGTCTCAGCGCATCTTTCCAGGTGGCCATGCCTGCTCCACGCACCAGGCGATCCCCCGCTTGGAGCAGTGCCGAGCTGCTGGACCTCATCAGCATTTGGGGAGAGGAGGCTGTCCAGTCCCAGCTGTGCTCCAGCCATAGGAATTATGATACCTACGGACAGATTTCACGATCCATGACACAAAGGAGCCATGACCGGGACACATTGCAGTGCAGAGTCAAAGTGAAGGAGCTGCGGAACGCCTACTGCAAGGTGCGGGAGGCAAACTGCTGCTCCGGTGCTGCGCCCATGAGCTGCTGGTTCTACAAAGAGCTGGCTGTGATACTTGGTGGCGACCTCACCTCCACTGCAAAGACCACTGTGGATACTTTAGTGGCTTGCATGCCAGTCGAGAGTGGACCGAGCCAGTAGGAGGAAATCTTGGACAAGGAGGGGATCCAGAGGCAAAGGATGACTTGGAGGTCAGAGATGCATGCAGTCAAGAGCTCTTTTCTACCCCATAGGAGGCTAGCCAGTCACAGCTGTCGGACGTTGGTGAAGTGCAAACAGGAGAGGGGGCCCCGGTAAGTGGATTAGATTTTGGGAATCGTTGAAGCGAGTTGTTGGGGGAAGAAGAGTTGCAGAAAGCAGGCGTGCCTCCCACGATATGCCTAGTGTGAGCAGTGGAACAGGATGTTGATTGACTCCCTCAACAGTCATTCTGCACTTGCTCAGCCTATTGTTGAACCGCTTCTTGCTGCTGTCAAGTTGCCCCATGTATGGCTTCATAAGCCACGGCATTAAGGGGTAGGCGGGGTCTCCCAGGATCACAATGGGCATTTCAATTTCCCCTACGGTGATCTTTTAGTCCAGGAAGAAAGTCCCTGCTTGCAATTTCCTGAACAGGCCAGTGTTCCGAAAGATGCGTGCGTCATGCACCTTTCCTGACCCGGCCTGCGCTAATGTCTGTGAAACGCTCACGGTGATCCACAAGCACCTGGAGAACCATTGAGCAATACCCCTTGTGATTATATCAGTGTGGATAAAAATCAATGATTTTTTAATAAAAATAAAAATAAAATCAGATTTTTTTTATTTAAATAGGATTTTTTTGATAAAATGCTTTTTGAGGAAAAAACCTGTCTAAAGATAGTTTTAATTGAGATACATTATAGCTCAAAGATATCTCATCATGGAATAGGGATTATAAATTCTAATTCTATAGTATGAGACAATATATTCATGTAACGTTTAAGAAAAGTTTTGTAAATGAGTTCCAATAGTTCATGGATTAGAGACTCAATCTTATGGGGTTCCCGGGGCTTCTGTATAGATTATTTAGGTTAATCTTTCTATCTACCCAATGGGACTCAGTGCTCAGTCAAGAACAGGGATCTCAAACTAAAATCACCACAAGGGCCACATGAGGACTAGTACATTGGCCCGAGGGCCGCATCACATTTCATACAAGGATACAAAAGTATAGTCAAAAATGAAAAAAATGAAGAGTAATATAGTATGCTATTAAAAGTCAATGTATTAACTTTTTAAAAACTGTAATGCGAAGAGGGGTTTTAATAAAATATAAACACCTGTAACTATTCCTTATGTGGTCAGTAACACTGATGATCATGATCTACACTAACAGTCTATCAACATAGCTGTAATGGCAGGAGCTTTTTAAAGTAACTATTCATACAAAATACGTTGCCATTTTTAACAAACATTCTTCCCAACTACTCACAGCAAAGAATCATACATGCTGAACTTCATACCTCAGATTGCTTGTCTAGTCCATGAGGCCCTGCCCCTGCCCCGCCTCTTCCCACCCCTTCCCCACCCCCATTCCAAACCTTCCCCAAAGTCTCTGCCCCAACTCCGCCCCCTCCCTGCCCCTATTCCAACCCCTTCCCCAAATCCCCGCCCTGACCCCGCCTCTTCTCCGCCTCATCCCCTGAGTGCAGCGCATCCCCGCTCCTTCCCCCTCCCTCCTGGAAAGTCCCAAGCCCTAACAGCTGTTTGGCAGCGGGAAGCGCTGGAAGATAGGTGGAGGAGCGGGGACGTGGCGCGCTCGGGGGGGGGAGGGAAGCAGGCTGCCGGTGGAGTCGGCACGTATGGCGGGCCGCAGGAAATAACTCAGCCCGCGGGTCACATGTTTGAGACCCCTGGTCTAGAAGATACCATCAGAGATGCTTAGTTTTGCAGTTCTCAAACTCTGGATTTGCGTCTCCAGAGATAACACGCTTGTTAACAGCAAAAATGTTTTTAAATAACTAAATAATATATAGAGGTGAGAAATAACAGACCTCAACCCTATTGTTTCCCTGCAAATTTGTGTACACAGAGTCAATCCCTTACCTCTTCCTAAATGTGCAAAGTTTCAAAAAGTTCAATGAATAGAAGATTGTTGGGGGCGGAATAGAATCATAGAATCATAGAACATTAGGGTTGGAAGGGACCTCAGGAGGTCATCTAGTCCAACCCCCTGCTCAAAGCAGGACCTAATCCCAACTAAATCATCCCAGCCAGGGCTTTGTCAAGCCTGACCTTAAAAACCTCTAAGGAAGGAGATTCCACCACCTCCCTAGGTAACCCATGCCAGTGCTTCACCACCCTCCTAGTGAAAAAGTTTTTCCTAATATCCAATCTAAACCTCCCCCACTCCAACTTGAGACCATTACTCCTTGTTCTGTCATCTGGTACCACTGTGAACAGTCTAGATCAGGGGTCCCCAACGCGGTGCCCGGGGTTTTGGTTTTTTGGGGTTTTTTTTGCTCCGCCGGCAGCGCTCGGGTTTTTTGTTTTTTGGTTTTTTTTGGCGCCCGCCGGCAGCGCTCGGGGTGTTTTTTTGTTTTTTGCTCCGCCGGCAGCGCTCGGGTTTTTTTTTTTGTTTGTTTTTTTGGCGCCCGCCGGCAGCGCTCGGGTTTTTGTTTTTTTTTTGGCGCCCTCCAGAAGAAAAAGGTTGGGGACCACTGGTCTAGATCCATCCTCTTTGGAACCCCCTTTCAGGTAGTTGAAAGCAGCTATCAAATCCCCCCTCATTCTTCTCTTCTGCAGACTAAACAATCCCAGTTCCCTCAGCCTCTCCTCATAACTCATGTGCTCCAGCCCCCTAATCATTTTTGTTGCCCTCCGCTGGACTCTTTCCAATTTTTCCACATCCTTCTTGTAGTGTGGGGCCCAAAACTGGACACAGTACTCCAGGTGAGGCCTCACCAATGTCGAATAGAGGGGAACGATCACGTCCCTCGATCTGCTGGCAATGCCCCTACTTATACAGCCCAAAATGCCGTTAGCCTTCTTGGCAACAAGGGCACACTGTTGACTCATATCCAGCTTCTCGTCCACCGTAACCCCTAGGTCCTTTTCTGCAGAACTGCTGCCTAGCCACTCGGTCCCTAGTCTGTAACAGTGCATGGGATTCTTCCGTCCTAAGTGCAGGACTCTGCACTTGTCCTTGTTGAACCTCATCAGGTTTCTTTTGGCCCAATCCTCTAATTTGTCTAGGTCCCTCTGTATCCTATCCCTACCCTCCAGCGTATCTACCACTCCTCCCGGTTTAGTGTCATCTGCAAATGTGCTGAGAGTGCAGTCCACGCCATCCTCCAGATCATTAATGAAGATATTGAACAAAACTGGCCCCAGGACCGACCCTTGGGGCACTCCGCTTGAAACCGGCTGCCAACTAGACATGGAGCCGTTGATCACTACTTGTTGAGCCCGACGATCTAGCCAGCTTTCTATCCACCTTATAGTCCATTCATCCAGCCCATACTTCTTTAACTTGCCGGCAAGAACACTGTGGGAGACCGTATCAAAAGCTTTGCTAAAATCAAGGAATAACACATCCACTGCTTTCCCCTCATCCACAGACCCAGTTATCTCCTCATAGAAGGCAATTAGGTTAGTCAGGCATGACTTGCCCTTGGTGAATCCATGCTGACTGTTCCTGATCACTTTCCCTCTCCTCTAAGTGCTTCAGAATTGATTCCTTGAGGACCTGCTCCATGATTTTTCCAGGGACTGAGGTGAGGCTGACTGGCCTGTAGTTCCCCGGATCCTCCTTCTTCCCTTTTTTAAAGATGGGCACTACATTAGCCTTTTTCCAGTTATCTGGGGCCTCCCCCGATCACCATGAGTTTTCAAAGATAATGGCCAATGGCTCTGCAATCTGGACAAAGAGAAGAAGTTGAGATAAATGTGAGAAGGGAGGGACAGGCAGTAGAAACAAATGTGAAACTGTTTGAGCAGCATATTCCAGAAGTCTTGAGGTTTTTCTGAGTGTAGCCTTCGTTGATTTGAGATCTACCATACCATTCTCTCACTAGAAGGAAAAACCTATAAAGGCAGCAGGCCATAAAAGAGACCCACTTTGGGAATATTTTAATTAAGTTCCTCTACCTGTGGGTAAGACAGGCATGCGTGCAAAATGCAAACAGTGCAACAAAGAAATGCAAGGCCTGTTTGCCCAAATGAAACATCAATAGTAGTGTTCCTTCTCAGGAGGAAGCTGCGTTGAAGATGATGAAAGGAACATGACTGAACATGCAGGATCTTCAGGTTGGTAAACTTTTTTATTTCATACTTCTTTCTTAAGGACTGCCTGTCTTCCTTCTGGACTATTCTTGAATTCTCAAGTTTGAGCAAAAAATATAGTAGTTACTCTATAGTACTACCATTTTAGATGCAGTTGTGAGAAAAAATATATAGCTGAAATAGGCAGATCTTCCTTTTACAATTTCACCTTTAAAGTAGTAATGAGTGTCAGTGAATGCAATGAGTAATACTAAATGAGCAGTATGGTAATAATAATTAAATAACTGCATGGACTTATTTTGTTTAGGAGAATCCATCCTCAACATACAGGATTCTGAAGACTATCCACCTTCAAGATCACCATCATTTTCTATAGTTTCAGAGTTATCTGCTAATGATAGTGTTTCAGTCACATCATGTATATCACATAGCCAGTCTATCACCTGTAGCAAAAAGAAAAAAAAAAATCTCTATCATCCAGAAACAACCATAGATAAGTTTGTGATAAGAACCAGCAGATTACAAAAAGAGGTAATTGATGAAAAAATTGGCCGGTTTGTTTATGCAACAAACTCTCCTTTCTGTGTGATTAAGAACCCACACTTCATTAACATGGTTCAGTCATTAAGACCAGGATACAGTCCACCCAACAGAGCAGATGTCGCAGGCAAATTGCTGGATAAAGTGTATGAGAGAGAAATTGAGTAGTGTGTAAAAGGTCTAGAGGATAAAATTGTTAACCTGAGTTTGATGGGTGAAGCAATGTCCACAATGATCCTGTTGTATGTGCTTGTGTGACAACAGAAGAAGGGAATGTCTTTCTTACAGAAACAATCGATACATCAGGAAATGCACACGCAGCAGAATACTTAAAAGAAATAGCAGTAAAAGCTATAACAAACTGTGAAAAAAAAATTCAAATGTCTAGTACACAGCTTGGTCACAGACAATGCTGCAAATGTATCCAAGATGAGAACAAATTATTTAGAAGAGAGTGAAGAGAGTCCCAAACTAATAACATATGGTTGCAGAGCTCATTTGATGCACCGCCTAGCCAAAGACTCCAGTGTTTCAGAAGTAAAGGCTAATGTTGTTGAAACTGCAAAATACTTACGTAGCAACCACTTTGCAGCAGCTGCTCTGAAAAAAGTAGGAGGAACCAAGATAACTCTCCACCAGACATGCGATAGAACTCAGTAGTGGACTGTTTTGAGCACTATATCAAGAACTGGCCTAATCTGTTGATAGTTTGTGAACAAAATCGTGAAAAAATAGATGGCGCTGTCACAGCCAAAGTTCTCAACATTGGGCTTAAGAGAAATGTTGAACACAAGCTGAGTACCCTGAAGCCTATTTCTGTAGTCTTGAACAAAATACAGGGAAATAGCTGTTTTATTGATGACGCTGTTGAAATTTGGAATGAACTGAGTGAGATCTTAAAAATAGAAATATAAATCATGGTTTAAATCAATTTGATTTAAATCAAATCCACCCTGTGATTAATGTACTTGGTGGCTAGGTGGTCTGGTGCCAGAACTGGAATATGTGTGCCATCTATTGCCCCTCCGCAGTTAGGGAAGCCCATTTGTGCAAAGCCATCCACAATGTCATGCACGTTCCCCAGAGTCAGGGTCTTTCGTAGCAGGATACAATTAATGGCCCTGCACACTTCTGTCAACATGAGTCCAACAGTCAACTTTCCCATTCCGAACTGGTCAGTGACTGATCAGTAGCAGTCTGGAGTAGCCAGCTTCCACAGTGCAATCGCCACGCGCGTCTCCAATGGCAGGGCAGCTCTCATTCTCGTGTCCTTGCGCCGCAGGGCTGGGGCGAGTTCATCACACAGTCCTATGAATGTGGCTTTCCTCATCCGAAAGTTCTGCAGCCACTGCTCGTCATCCCAGCCGTGCATGACGATGTGATCCCACCACTCAGTGCTTGTTTCCCGAGCCCAAAAGCAGCATTCCACTGTGGTCAGCACCTCCGTGAATGCCACAAGAAATTTCCTGTCGTAGCTAGTGTGACGGGTTGGTTCACAGAAACCCCCTTGGGAGCTGCCAGCTGATGTGCAAAGGCTACCTCTGGTTCTATTCTCCCCTGCCAGCTACTGGTGGTTCCAGCACTCAAAGTCTTGCTGACAGCCAGACACACCTATCTGCTTCAGACACAGACCAGAGTCTGAATAACCAGCCGTCCCAAAGCTGCAGGGTTACCTGAGAACAGCTCACAGAAGTCTGCTTGCCTTTAACACTCAGATGCCCAATTCCCAATGGGGTCTAAACCAAGATAAATCCGTTTTACCCTGTATAAGCTTTATACAGAGTAAACTCATAAATTGTTCGCCCTCTATAACACTGATAGAGAGATATGCACAGCTGTTTGCTCCCCCAGGTATTAATACATACTCTGAGTTAATTAATAAGTAGAAAGTGATTTTATTAAATACAGATAGTAGGATTTAAGTGATTTCAAGTAGTAACAGACAGAACAAAAGAAGTTACCAAGCAAAATAAAATAAAATACGCAAATCTATGTCTAATTGCACTAAATACAGATAAGATCCTCACCAGTTCCAAAATGTTC
>QXTE01000242.1:1956036-1997273 GCA_003942145.1 Platysternon megacephalum | reverse complement strand
TGTTCTCTTCCACCCCTTTATATATCTTTTGCATAAGGCGGGAATCCTTTGTCCCTCTGGGTTCCCCCACCCCTCACTGGAAAAGCACCAGGTTAAAGATGGATTCCAGTTCAGGTGACATGATCACATGTCACTGCAAGGCTGCATTACTCACTTGCCAGCACACACATATACAGGAAGACTCACAGGTAAATACAGCCATCTGCAGACAATGGCTCTGGTTAATGGGAGTCATCAAGATTCCAAACCACCATCAATGGCCCACACTTTGCATAATTACAATAGGCCCTCAGAGTTATATTTTATATTTCTAGTTTTAGATACAAGAGTGATACATTTATACAAATAGGATGATCACACTCAGTAGATTATAAGCTTTGTGATGATACCTTTTGCATGAAGCATATTTCAGTTACATTAAACTCACTTATGTTTTTATAAAACTATTCCGATTACATTATATTCACTTATCATGTTTTTACAAAATCATATAGACTGCACAACGTCACAGCTAGTATGTGTAGCGAGATCAATGTCACACTCCTCTTGCCTTTGTAGTTTAAGGAATAACTCCACTGCCACTCATGACGTGTTGGTCAGAGCGAGCAGCATACTGGTCAGCAGTTCGGGATCCATTCCTGCAGATTGAAGAGGCAGAGCGCGCAGTACACAAACTGTTGAAAATGGTGCCAAATGCAGATGGAAGCACAGGGATTGCTGGGATGCGAAGCAATGCATCATGGGTCATTGGGACAGGACCCAGGATGCCCCATGACCCCCTCTGCCTTCCCACAACTCTTAGCGGCAGAAGAGAAAGAGGTGCTCTATGGGATAGCTGCCCAGAGTGCACCGCTCCCAATATTGCTGCAAGTGCTGCACGCTATTGCGCAGGCAGCTGACAGTGTGAACACACAACAGCGGTTTCCCTTCAGCGCTCTCTGAGTGGCGCTGTAACTCTGCCAGTGTAGACATGCCCATAATTATTAGTGCTGCTGCCAGCGTGCTTAGCATTGAACAAAGCATGGTTCTTATCCAAAGTAGCCTACATCCTAATAAAGAGACAATACACTTAAAACTCACATTAGAAGATACACCATTACATTAGTAGATAATCCTTTATTAAATTATGGTATTGATGAAATGTAAATATTTTTTCAGTCGTAGTCTCTACCATTTACTTATAAATGTTGAAGTGCAGAAGTACAGCAAAAACTTGCATACTATTAAAATAATTGAAGTTATGCTATAAAAAAAAACCTTTACTAGCTTATAAGACTATATGGGAAAGTCAAGATTGCATCTGCAACATAGAAATTTCATTTTGGTTTTAAAAAGACTTTAAAGACATTGCCATATGGTCCAAATATGCAGTACGCCAGGGGTTCTCAACCTTTTTCTTGCTGAGACCCCCCACTCAACATGCTATAAAAACTCCAGGGCCCAGCGGGGGGGGTGGGGAGGGAGAGGGCAACTCGGGGCTCCGGGCCAGGGGGGAACCCTTGGGCATAGGCATAGTTTTACTTCTATTTGGCAGGGGGCAAAGGCTGGCAGGGCTCGAGCCAGCTCTGCACAGCGAGGTCCAGGGAGGTAGTGCCACCTCCACCCCCTGACTCACTCAGGAGGCCACCCAGCCTGTCTGGGCTGTGGGGGGATGCAACCTAAAAATATAACTCAAAGTGGGGACTCAGTTCAAAAAGTTTGAAAACTGCTCAGGATGCAGGGAGGGGATAGCTAGGGGCTGTGTGCGGGCAGGGGGGTAGCTCAGGGTGCAGGGATGTGGGTAGCTAGGGGCTGTGTACAGGCGGGGGGGCTCCCAGTGCGGCTCCCAGCTTCAGCGGGGGGGGGGGGGAAAGGCTCTGGGGCTCCCGGCTTCAGACCCCCACTCCTCCTGGCTTGTGGGGGAGAAGGTTTGCCAGCTTCAGCCCTGCACCACTCCTAGATTCGGGGGAGGGGGTGACTTCAGCCCCGTGCTGCTCCTGGCTTTCGGGGCTGTGGGGGGGCGCCGCCTCCAGCCCTGCGCTACTCCCAGCTTCGTGTGGTTGCCACCTTCAGCCCCGCGCCACTCCCAGCTTCAGCGCCGGAGCTTGGGGTACTGGGTTTCAGCCGTGGGGCCCCACGTCCCCCCTGAAAGGGCTCACCGACTCCCATGGGGCCGCAGACCCCCGGTTGAGAACTGCTGCAATATGCTGCAGTCCATTGAAACTAAAAAGATTTTAAATAAAGGTGGGCTATGGAGACTATTATTGCATCTGGATTAGGTTTAAGATATGTTTCCAGGCTGATTAGGGTTACTAGTGAACTTGCGATTTAAATTAAGAGGGACTAATTCACATAGTATAATAGCATTTTAATACCCAGTTTGTAAATCAAGTCAGTCAGTAATCCAGCCATATAAAAAATTAATAATTTCTCCACCATCAGACCTGCTTTTCACAGGCTTAAATTGTTCTCTGAAGTAGCTGCATTTGCTCATTCTATTTATTACCTTAAATATGACAGATTTAGAATCTGAGCCATGTCTTTTTTCCTCTATTTAGTAATAGCTAAACATTCTATATCACGCAGAAGTTTGAGTCCCAGAAGTCTGATAATTATAACTCTAATTGTTAGACTTGAATAGCCACATTTTCAAAAAGGAAGGCTCACAATCCATATGTAATTTGCATACTTACAAAAAGAACTACTGGCTGCATATGCAAACTGGGTGAGTAGGTGTTAAGATATTTGTACACACTTGTAAAATGTAGAAGCAAATGTAAGTGCTTTTGAAAATAATTTTTTTTTTAAGATTGCTATAACAATTTGGATAAAATACATCTGTACATACATTATAGTCCAACATTCCTCACTGATATTATTAGTATTATATAGAAAGCAGAAAGGCAATCACTTTTATACACTAACTCTCAAAGCACAGAATGCACAAATCTAAGCAAGTTCTTGCAGTTCTATCACCTTGTGCTGTGATCCTGTCAGATCTCACAAGCTAAGCAACATCATCCCAGGTCAAACCACCATGGAAGACTTGGTAGCAGCAGGAATTAGTGTTGGTAATTCAGCAGATGGCATTCTTTTCCAGTCAACACTGAAGTCAATGGGCTTCTGCAGATAGAATGCTGCAGAACTGGACTTTTCACAAACAAGACGAAGCATGGGGGAAAGGGATGGAGTACACAAAAAAAACTATCTGAGTGATGGCAAGTATACAATGTCAGTTCTAGCAGTTTTATGAATATTGAGTTTAACTACTCTTGCCTGTTAGTTGACAGTGTTTGCTCTGCATTTTTAAAGACATAAACTTCTGGCAGGAGAAATCTTAGGTCTGATATACACAAGAGAATTGCACTAGCTTAACTAAAGATGTGATTTTTCAAACCGATTTAGTTGAACTGGTTCAAATCCCTGTGTGGACACTCTTATTTTGGGTTGTTTTAAATCAACTAGGAATCAGTTTAAGCTAAACCCAAATAAGTGTGTTTACACAGGTTTGCACCACTTTAACTAAACTGGCTTGAATATCACACATTTAGTTAAAACAGTGCAAGGCCATGTTCTAGTCCTTCCTTACACTGGAGGTCTGAATCCTGCCTATCTTGTAAGAGGTGAAAAAATACACATACCTAAATTTTAATGGTTTCAGAGGGGTAGCCGTGTTAGTCTGTATCAGCAAAAACAACGAGGAGTCTGTAGCAGCTTAGAGACTAACAAATGTATTTGGGCATAAACTTTCGTGGGCTAGAACCCACTTCATCAGATGCAACTTTCATCAAATTAAATTTTAATGGCATTCTTCTATCCTTGATTTGCTGCAAATTCAAGTTGATATCAAGAGTTAATCCCATAATAATGTGCTAAAAGGGAGGAAGGCATGTTTAACAGGTTCCTGGATCACATTAATAGAGTGGTGCTATGTGCGAGGAAGCAGATCCCATCAGCTTGAATTCTGGAAGAGGAAATAAAGATAGCTGATATGAAAATTCTTTATCTCTTCGCTGTTTGGATTCTCAGAGGGCTGGAGCTAGGAAACAAAAGCAGAGGTCCCCAGGGTCAACCTGGCTTAGCCCTAAAAGACATTCAGTGCTGACAGATTACTACAGCTCTGCCACCTTTTGGAACCATAGACTGTAACTCATATGTTGCCTGCTTTAACCTGTAAATAACTCTCTCATTTATTTTTCCTAGTTAATAAATCCTTAGTTTACTAAAAGACTACACCATTTGTCAGGCGGTCTGGAGTGGTTCACGACCAAGAGTGCCAAACTCACGGCAGACTGTCAAAAAGCAGGGCAAACACCCCATAATGATGGTATGATCTATAATTAGATTGCACCAACCCAGTAACAAATGTGAACCCCTGAAGAGCTATGACAGTCTGATCATAGAGTCAGTCCCTTTCGGCCCTCCAATCTATCTTGCCACCCAGCCAAGCTGGAGTCTGCTTTACTCCAAAAAGTCACTCCTCTTGCCTGGGTTCACAAGTTCAGAGCAGGCATTTTTACAGTTGTAAAGCAAAACTTACATATTACCGGATAGTGTGGGATACAGACATTATAAACAAGATTAATGCACACAGCAATTTACAAGTATTTTACAGTGTCTAAAGACTACATACATCCTTACAAGTCTAAAACCTATCTTGAACAATACTAACATACAGGTGAGTTGGTCTGGTTTCCAGCTATGAATTTGTCAGTGCTCAGCTGATGCCTACAGTGTTGGCAAGAGCTGGCTCCTGGTTTACCAGTGTTACTGGTCGTATAGATTCAGAAATCCCAAACTGATGTTAAGAGGATAACAGAAAACAAAAAATAAATACAAAAAAATACTGTCAGCAAAACTAATAGCTTAACTGGACTGCAACATGTTATGCAGAAAGGCCACAAAGGCAAACACTTCTGTGCACAGCAGAAAGGCGTTTGGCCCAGGGAATGGGTGATGGGTAGCTTCTTCAGTATTTTTAGAAAAAGGTATGTCTCAGCTGTCTTCTATTAAATTTGAAGTACAGGCTACTGACCCTTTCAGCCAGCCATGACGGGCTGGATGGAGCTGAAAAACAGATGCAGTGCAACTTATTTTATAACAAATATAATCATTAATAGCGTCCTGCCACTTTCCTTTTAGCTTAGACTTCATTAGAACAGAACCACATCCTGTTTCTCTTCCTCGGGTAATACCTTCCCTTTGGGTTTCTATACCTGCCAGTGAGGTTCCTTAGCCTGTGGAGGGCTAAGGATCATCTTTTTACCCACTCACACTGGTGAGCAGAACTGTTTGCTGAGGTGTTTTAACCTCATTCTGGTCATAGTTTGTATGGCACCCTTTACAGAGTGGTTTGTTGAGGGCTATCAACAATATGTAATACCAACAGACCCTAGTCGACGGCAGGCGGAATTGAACTGGGGACCTCTAGAGTAGTGGTCTCCAAACTTTTTTGATCGCGCACCCCTATCAGTACAAATTTTTTGAGCACACACCCCCTGCAGCGCCGGCTCTACCATTTTTGCCAAAGCAACAAAAAAAAAAAGCCGCTCGGACTCCTGCCCGACGAAGGAAAAAAAAAAAGCGCTCCTCCTGCCACGCACCCCCAAGGATCCTCTTGCGCACCCCCTGGGGTGCACGCACCCCACTTTGGAGACCACTGCTCTAGAGCTTAGTGCATGAGCCTCTACTGCATGCGCTAAAAGCCAACTGCCTGTTAGCTAAGGCTGTAGAGCAGACTCATTTTCTCTCTCTTTAAGTGGTCTCCGTGCCACTAGATGGGACAGAACACCACACCCAGGAGGTGTGTGGGTTACAGGCCTGGTCTACACTACGAGTTTAGGTCGAATTTAGCAGCGTTAAATCAAATTAACCCTGCACCCGTCCACACAACGAAGCCATTTACTTCGACAGAAAGGGCTCTTAAAATTGATTTCTGTACTCCTCCCCGACGAGGGGAGTAGCGCCGAAATCGACATTGCCGGTTCGAATTAGGGTTAGTGTAGGCGCAATTCGACGGTATTGGCCTCCGGGAGCTATCCCACAGTGCACCATTGTGACCGCTCTGGACAGCAATCTGAACTCGGATGCACTGGCCAGGTAGACAGGAAAAGCCCCACGAAATTTTGAATTTCATTTCCTGTTTGCCGAGCGTGGAGAACAAAGGTGACCACGCAGAGCTCATCAGCACAGGTAACCATGCAGTCCGAGAATCGAAAAAGAGCACCAGCATGGACCGTATGGGAGGTACTGGATCTGATCGCTGTATGGGGAGAGGTTTCTGTGCTAGCAAAACTACGTTCCAAAAGACGAAATGCCAAAACATTTGAAAAAATCTCCAAGGGCATGATGGAGAGAGGCCACAATAGGGACTCACTACACTGCCGCGTGAAAGTTAAGGAGCTCAGACAAACGTACCAGAAAACCAAAGAAGCAAACGGACGGTCCGGGGCAGAGCCGCAGACATGCCGCTTCTACGCTGAGCTGCATGCAATTCTAGGGGGGGCCGCCACCACTACCCCACCCCTGACTGTGGATTCCGAGGAGGGGGTACTCTCAGCCATGCCTGAGGATTTTGCGGACGAGGAAGAGGAGGAGGAGGAGGAGGAGGAGAAGCTTGCGGAGAGCACACAGCACTCCGTTCTCCCCAACAGCCAGGATCTTTTTCTCAGCCTGACTGAAGTACCCTCCCAGCCCTCCCAAGGCGGTATCCCAGACAATGAAGCAATGGAAGGGACCTCTGGTGAGTGTACCTTTGTAAATATAAAACATGGTTTAAAAGCAAGTGTTTTTTAATGATTAATTTGCCCTGAGGACTTGGGATGCATTATCAGCCAGTACAGCTACTGGAAAAGTCTGTTAACGTGTCTGGGGACAGAGCGGAAATCCTCCAGGGACATCTCCATGAAGCTCTCCTGGAGGTACTCCAAAAGCCTTTGCAGAAGGTTTCTGGGCAGTGCAGCCTTATTCCGTCCTCCATGGTAGGACACTTTACCACGCCATGCTAGTAGCAAGTAATCTGGTATCATTGCATGACAAAGCCTGGCAGCGCATGGTCCCGGTGTTTGCTGGCATTCAAGCAACATCCGTTCTTTATCTCGCTGTGTAATCCTCAGGAGAGTGATATCGTTCATGGTAACTGGTTGAAATACAGGAATTTAATTAAGGGGACAGAGGTGGCCATTCCTACTGGGCTGTTTGCCTGTGGCTGAAAAGAAATCCTTCTCTGCAGTTAGCCAAGCGGTGGCCGGGGTGGGGATGGGGGGGGCATTGGCGCTGAGCTTTTCGCGTTTGGCTAGCAGGGATCTTCCCTGATACCAGCCACGGGGGGGGGGGGGGGGTAAAGCGATCATCCCAGAGAATTGGATGTGGTGGGCGTTAGTTTGGTTTCTGCTGCTGCACGTTAACATGAAAACCGCAGCACTCAACAGGCTTTGCTTGGTATGGGAAAGGCGGACGCTGCTTTTATGAAGGTTGCAGAAGCCGAAAGACAATGGCTTACCATGGCCGCCTGCAAGCCGAATTCTGTTGCCCGGCCCTGTGTCTGTGATCTCTAATACCAAAGCCGCAGGCACTCAATATTAAGATGCAAAATGCGACCTTGTACCAAAATCACATGTGCTATGTAATGTGAATAGTGTTGTTCACCGTGAAAGAGTATAAGCATTGTTCTGTAAAATGTATCTTTTTAAATACTTCTCTCCCATTTTTCCCTCCCGCAGCTGCAAATTTTTCAAGCCTCCCTCCTCCGTCCCAAAGGCTATCTCAGACAAGGCGGCGAAAAAAACGCACGCAAGACGAAATGTTCTCAGAGATCATGCAATCGACCCGCGATGAAAGAGCTCATCTGAATGAGTGGAAGGACACGGTATCAAAGTACAGGAAAGCTGCCAATGAATGAGGACAGGAGGGACCAACGTGAGGACAGGAGGGACCAACGTGAGGACAGGAGGGACGAACGTGAGGAGAGGAGGGACGCTCGAGATGAGAGGTGGCGACAGGAAGATCAGCTGCTGCGTGAGCAAACGGACATGCTCCGGCATCTGGTGGAGCTTCAGGAACTGCAGCAGGGTCACAGAGTGCCGCTGCAGCCCCTGTATAACCGCCCTCCCCCCTCCCCAAGTTCCATAGCCTCCTCACCCAGACGCCCAAGAACACGGGGGGGGGGGGGGGGGGGGGGGAGGCTTCGTGCACCCTGCCACTCCACCCCAGTGGACAGCCCAAGCAAAAGGCTGTCACTATTTTGAACCTTTGGAAGTGGCCTTTTCCTTCCCTCCTCCCCTCCCCCACCTGGGCTACCTTGTCAGTTCTCTCCCTATGTTTATAATCAATTAATAAAGAATACATGATTTTTAAACGATAGTGACTTTATTTCTTTGAAAGCAAGCTGTGATCGAAGGCGGGAGGGTGGGTTGCTTACAGGGAATGAGGCAATCAAGCGGGCGGGTTTTCATCAAGGAGAAACAAACAGAACTGTCACACCGTAGGCTGGCCAGGCATGAAACTGGTTTTCAAAGCTTCTCTGATGCGCAGGGCTGCCGGGTGTGCTCTTCTAATCGCCCTGGTGTCTGGCTGCGCATAATCAGCGGCCAGGCGATTTGCCTCAACCTCCCACCCCCCCATAAAGGTTTCCCCCTTACTCTCACAGAGATTGTGGAGCACACAGCAAACAGCAATAACAGTGGGAATATTGNCCACGTTGATGTTGGTGAAATGTCCCTTGTGATCCACCAGTGCTTGCAGCACCATTGAAAAGTACCCCTTGCGGTTTATGTACTGGCTGCCCTGGTGCTCCGGTGCCAAGATAGGGATATGGGTTCCATCTATTGCCCCACCACAGTTAGGGAATCCCATTGCAGCAAAGCCATCTATTATGACCTGCACATTTCCCAGAGTCACTACCTTTGGTAGCAGCAGCTCAGTGATTGCTTTGACTACTTGCATCACAGCAGCCCCCACAGTAGATTTGCCCACTCCAAATTGATTCCCGACTGACCGGTAGCTGTCTGGCGTTGCAAGCTTCCACAGGGCTATCGCCACTCGCTTCTCAACTGTGAGGGCTGCTCTCATCTTGGTATTCTGGCACTTCAGGGCAGGGGAAAGCAAGTCACAAAGTTCCATGAAAGTGCTCTTACGCATGCGAAAGTTACGCAGCCACTGGGAATCGTCCCAGACCTGCAACACTATGCGGTCCCACCAGTCTGTGCTTATTTCCCGGGCCCAGAATCGGCATTCCGTGGCTAGAACCTGCCCCATTAACACCATGATCTCCAAAGCACCGGGGCCCGCGGTTTGACAGAATTCTGTGTCCATGTCCTCATCACTCTCGTCGCCGCCTCCTCCTCGCCTGGTTTTTCAGGTTCTGGTTCAGCATAGACTGCATGATAATGCGCGAGGTGTTTACAATATTCATGACTGCTGTCTTGAGCTCAGCGGGCTCCATGCTTGCCGTGGTATGGCGTCTGCACAGGTCACCCAGGAAAAAAGGCGCAAAACGGTTGTCTGCCATTGCTTTCACAGAGGGAGGGAGAGGATGTACCCAGAACCGCCCGCGACAATGTTTTTTGCCCCGTCAGGCATTGGGATCTCAACCCAGAATTCCAATGGGCGGGGGAGACTGCGGGAACTATGGGATAGCTACCCACAGAGCAACACTCCGGAAGTCGACGTTAGCCTCGGTACATGGACACGCACCGCCAAATTAATGTGCTTAGTGTGGCCGCATGCACTCGACTTTATACAATCTGTTGCCAAAAATCGAATTCTGTAAAATCGGAGTAATCCCGTAGTGTAGACATACCCTAAAATACACGACGATTCTTCAAAATTGTGCATCTAGACTGCTTTAGACCAGGGGTCTTAAACACTGCCTGCCTGCCCTGCCCCCGCGCCGGGAAGCACCCGGAACCTGGGGGAGGAGGGGCACAGTGGTGTGTGTATTGCTGTTGCTTCAGGCACTGCCCCCAGCAGCTCCCATTGGACGCGGTTCCCCGTTCCCGGCCAATGGGAGATGCTGGGGGCCGTGCCTGAAGCAACAGCAATACACACATCCCTGTGCCTCTCCTCCCCCAGGTTCCAGCCGCTTCCCGGAGCGGCGTGGGGGCAGGGCAGGGCAGGGAAGGGAAGGCAGGGAGCCTGCCCTGCCCCCGGTGCGTGCCGGGCCAGAGCCCGCCCCCCAAACCCCTCCTGCAGCCGAACCCCCTGCCCTGAGCCCCTTGCCGCAACCTGCACCCTCACCCCCTGCCACACCCTTCCTTCACCCCGATCCCCTGCCGCACCCCTCACCCCTCCTGCACCCCACACCCCAACCCACTGCTCTGAGCCCCCTGCCGCACCCCTCCTGCACCCCAACCCCCTGCCCTGACCCCCTGCCGCACCTCTCACCCCTCCACCCCCACCCTAACTCCCTGCCCTGAGCCCCTGCCACACCCCACACCCCTCCTGCACCCCCTGGGGGCAGGGAGGGGGCGGAGTTGGGGTGGGGATTTCGGGGAAGGGGTTGGAATGGGGGCAGGGAAGGGGTGGGAAGAGCTGGGGCAGGGGCGGGGCCCCATGGAAGGGGTGAAGTGGGGGCGGGGGGGAGGTGTCAGTAATGTGACCCTCGGGCCGATGTACTAGTCCTCATGTGGCCCTCGTCGTCATTTGGGTTTGAGACTGCTGCTTTAGACCATTTCAAATGTTGTGTGGGAGGGGGAGTAACAGCAATTTTTCCTTTGGGGCAGCTAGGGCACTGCCTCATTCACAAATATTAGAACATAAAATCTAAATAAGATGTCCCTTGCCCCAATTATAATTCCCTTTCAGGTTGCTAGTTTAGAGACATAGGCCCAGATCCTCAGAAGTATTTAGGCACCTAGTTCCTGTTGATTTGAGGATTTGGGACACAGCATGCCCATCTTCCAGCTCAAGTATTCACAGTAGGGCAGTGGCTCTAGGGCCCCACACTGTACAAGGTAAAGGCCTCTATAACTAGGATGACCAGATATCCTGATTTTATAGGGACAGTCCCAGTATTCAGGGCTTTGTCTTATATTAGCACCTATTATCCCCCACCCCATCCTGGTTTTTCACACTTGCTATCTAGTCACCTTATCTGTAGCTGCGGCAGCAGGATGTGATTTTGCTCAGCGAACAGTCCAGCACCCTTAAGAGTGCAGTTCAGGTTCATGTGCTTCACTTAGAAACTGGCTCTAGCGCCCATTAGCAGAGGGCATGTCACCCTACCATTAACATACAGGTATGGCAGGCCAGCTGACTGACTGGCTTCTAGCCTAGAAGCCTGGGCCTGGGCGCACCCCCGCCTTCCTGTCCCTCTTGTGGGGTTTGCTCTGCGGATTGGTCTCCTTCTCCGGCATGCATAGGCGGCACATGCTCACCGGGCACCCAGGAGAGGGAGTCGCCCCCCACCGGGTCAGCTTTAGGACCCAGGAGACACTCCGGCCTGGCCGGGGAGAGAAGTTGAAGCGGTTTCCATAGCTGCAAAGGCAGCTGCTGCCTTAAGTGAAACTAACCAGACTTGCCCCGAAGTTGGCCCGGCCACCGCGCCGGCCATGGCTCTGCAGCGGGAGCGGCTCCCCTGAGGCGGGCGGCAGCGGGCATGACTCCCCCGGCCTGCGCGGTGTGTCTCCGGCAGGTGGGACTCGGGCGGCGGCAGCAGGGACCTGCCTGGGTGGGAGGAGGAGACGGGGGGTGTTGTGCGCAAGGCAGCCCCGGGGATGAGGCGGGAATGCGGCAGGCGCTGGGGAAGGGGCGTGCGGGCAGGGCGCCAGCAGCTCTCCCGGGAGCGGTGAGGCTGCACGGGCGGGCCGTCGCATAGCCCCCGGGGAAGCGGCTTATGTGAGGGCAGAGCCTAACTAGGGGCTGGCCTGTTCAGCCCAGCTGCGGGGTGGCTAGCTGCTGCTGGGGTCACTGGCGCGTGGGATGCTGGCTGGGCTCGGGGCTTCAGAGAGACAAGGTGGGTGAGGTCAGAGCTTTTATTGGCCTCACTTCTGGTGGTGAGAGAGACAAGCTTGGGAGCTATCCAAGGCTCTGCTTCCGGTTGGGGCTTGCTCAGGTAGAGGAGAATTTGCCTTTGAAATAATTGTGGGGCCAGGAAAGTCACTTGAAACCCAACGCTTGTGGTCCCCCGTGGCTGGCACTGCAATTGCAAATTGGAACAACTTTGCGGGCTTCTAGGAGATCTTGGGGCAGCCTCGTTCAGAGTTTGCCTCCTTTTTCTTACAGGAGTTGGGTCTAATTCTGTAAACACTATTTATTGATAGCAGGAAAGGGCTGTAGTTCAGGAGCTGGCTGCACAGGTGCTGTCTAGGGAATGGACTGATAGAAATATGCTTGTTGCCGCTGTTTGCATTGGGATATTTTTTGTTTTTGTTTTGTTTTTACTTAAATATGAACAAACTATGTTAGTGCTGAAAGGAGTGATAGGGCCATTTGCTATTCTCATGCAGAAAGTCCATTAAGAACAATTTATTCATGAGAAAATCGGAACTGATACACAACTGTTCTTTGCAATTCTCTTTTTAAAGGCCAATTTCTCTATGCAGTTCTTGAAACATTTCCCCTGACCTTCCTTCAGTCAACTTTTGGAGGCATTTCCAATCTAGCTCTGTCTTTTTGTTTTCCTATGGAAACAGTTCAGTTCATGGCTCAATTGTCATGAAGGAGGGGTTAGGTTTAATTTCCATTGCCTACTGTTTATGGCCATTATATCTTACGCTTCTGGGTTAAAGTCTTTAGATGTGAAAGTGAGGAACTAATAACACTGATGCAAGTTGCCTTCTTCTTTCTAGCAGTTCTGTCAACTATTCCAGTGTTGGGCTAATCAGACTGTAACACGGAATTACTGTGGGGGAACATCTACTCTCATGACTAAACTGAAACCAGTCAATTTGACAACCTTGTAATCTTGACCTGATGGAAAATCTATTTCTCTAGAGGAAATAGGCTTGTGTGTTAGAGTAAGAGGAAACTTTATTTTCATTAAGTGAAACTTCTAAAAGCTCTGAAAGAGGCTGCTTAATCTGACTCAGATTATGGTATTCTGTGTTTTTGCTGAGACACTATACTTTTATACTTAAACTACCCAGCAATTGATACATTTGAGTGATGTTTCTAATTTGCCATGACGCTTCTCTGCTCAACTATTATAAAATGTCTCCAAACCTTGACAAGAATATGTGTCTGTGTTTACAGGTAAAATCTATTTGAATTTAAACATACAGTGGAGATCACAGAATCTCAAATTTGTATCCAAATTTTTGCATATGGGTGCATTCACAAAACACGTCTCATGAGGCCATGTCTGTACTGCACTAGTATAATCTTCCCAAAAATTGGTCCAGTTTTAAAATTGGTTGGAGCTACAGTATAGGCAAAAGCTGCTCTTTTAACTATTTCAGTTAAACTTCCTGAAAAAACTTTAACAAAACTTGCTATAAAAATGGTTCTGGCTGTTGAAGCTTTTTCTATACTGCCCCCCTAACCAATTTGAGGTGTGTTTTTTGTCTTGTTTTTTTAGGGGAGAAATATCCATAGTGAAGATCAATGTTTTGTTTTTGTTTCTAAAGACAGTGTTGGTACTTTTTTATTTTGACACAACCAGCATATGTTGGACAGTGATAATCCAGCTCCTTTTGGCCTGGCTGGAATGTATGTTGCCCAGTACATACAAAATTAAATTTGAGCTAAAGAGCAGGAGCAAAAGTCTGAACTGCTGTACATGCATGAAAGTTCTAGTTTTCTTCCAAAAGTTCTCAAAATACTAAAAGTTCTTGTAAAGACATAACAACAGAGATAATAAACTAACAATATAATATTGCTACCACTAGCCCTAATTAATGCAATAGACTTTGGGAATCAAATTAATCATTCTTCTTTATGTTTGCTTTTTAATCTGAGTAATGTGGGTCATGATGTCTCACTTTAAAAAAAAAAAATCTCTACTATCTCAAAGAATGATATGCCAATGAGAGATTTATTTGAAGCAGTAATATCATATTTAATAGCATCAATCCAGTATTCTAAGCAACAAACAGGAAGGCTTTCAAGTTCGTTCTCTAAGGACTGACTGCCAGTAAACTGGATCCATTATAAAACTATAGGCAGATTTCACTATAGCTTGTTGCCACTGATCTGCCAGTCACAGGCACAGTGAAAGACATGACCATAAGTTATTATATATATCTGCTGTTGTTTTGACTTGCTAAAGAAAAAAATATTTTTTTTCATATAATAATTTATTCTGGTCATCCTAAAGAGTCCCTGTGCAGATCAACAACATACCACGACTGTACACTGCTCATGATTTGCCCAAGATCGCACCGGAAGTCACTTAACAGTGGTGTGAGTCGCAGTCCAATGCTTTAACCAGCAGACCATCCTTCCTCTCAGTCTTCAGTATTTATGCCTGTAAAGGCTTGAACCAGAGGACAGGGCATGTTTTTGTTTTTTTTACCCAGTCAAAATATTGGTATGTAATTGTGGGTGTGGGGGTAGAAACACAAATAAATTTTAAAAAAAAATTATGATCCAGAAACTATAAATTCAGAGCATGACTTAAAGAAAAAATTTGGGGTGCCATTTCTCTTTCACACTTGTTCTGATAGTTAGACAAGCTAACTTTTTTTTTTTTTTTTTTTTTAACTATAAAAAGGCAACATTTTGAGGAAGATGATGTGTCTTGGTAAGCTTGATTGGAAGCACTTCAGGTTTGTTGGACACAGATTTTTTTTTATGGCAGTCCTCAACCCCTCAAGTTTCATCAGATCTAATTCTTGTAGAACTTTTGATGGCTAATGCACACAGCAGATCCCTAGCGTCTTTTTTTTCAGATGCTGCTTATTAATACTGAATAAGCAAGTCACCTAAATGTAGATCAGGGATTGGCAACCTTTGGCACGCGGCTCGCCAGGGTGAGCACCCTGGCGGGCCGAGCCGGTTTGTTTACCGGCCGCGTCCGCAGGTTCGGCCGATCACGGCTCCCACTGGCCGTGGTTTGCCGCTCCAGGCCAATGGGGGCTGCAGGAAGCAGCGCAGGCTGAGGGATGTGCTGGCCGCCGCTTCCCGCAGCCCCCATTGGCCTGGAGCGGCGAACCGCGGCCAGTGGGAGCCACGATCGGCCGAACCTGCAGACGCGGCCGGTAAACAAACCGGCTCAGCCCGCCAGGGTGCTTAACCTGGCGGGCCGCGGGCCAAAGGTTGCTGATCCCTGATGTAGATACTCTACAGTTCAAAGTTCATCCAAGTACTTTCACGAAAATTAAGGGGGAGTACTTTGTTAGTCAGCTCATAACTACCTTTGTTTTGAATTAGGTTATGTATACATTGTCTTTTAGAAGTTTTGTATCTAGACTTCATTGCAAATGTGCTGTGGTTTTTGAAAAACAGTTGTTGTTTTTTTCTTTCCATCTGCCACCATCTCTCCTCCCATTACCCTTTATTTTCTATGTCAAACACTTGGTGATATTTTCTTTTTCACCGGTGGAGACTTGTTTGGCTGTTCAGTGGAAGATGACTACTCTCAGAGATTCTCTCTAAACTCTCTCAGTTTGAGTAGGATAACAGACTTACTTTTATTCCTTTTATGTAGCTTTAATTACCCACACCCCATACCTGGCAAACACCTATTGCACTCTCATTAAGTTGTAGAACTGGTGTGTAAGCTTTAGTGAGCTGGCAAAACTATGTGTTCTGTTTGTAAAGCTCTGTCTGCAGTGATGTCCATTTACTTCCTGAAGAATTTACAGTATCCTACCAGCATGTTATATAATTCAAAGTTTGCATTTAGACTTTTTTTAGTAACCTGGATGCTAGATTTTTTTTTTTTCTTCTAGAAAAGAAGCTGCTTTCTCTCATTGCTTGTTTTTTTTCCTCAGAAGAAAACATGATAAATAGCTCTTGTAAAATTAAAGGTAATAACTTAATAGATAACTATAAGTATTCGTGATAGCAAATGTGAACAATTAATACTTTGTCATAGTTTCATAATAACTTCCATAGTAACTTCTAAATCACTTGATTTTTGTGCAGTTACCAGGAATAATAACTCCTGAAGTTCGGTGTGTTGATGGACATGTAAATGTGTGTATCATTCTTTTCAGAAAAGAAATATAAATTATTGCTAGCAATTAGGTTTAAAAGCTTTGTTTGGAATCATCATTACACGGTTCCCCCTGCTCACCTGTCTTCTTTTCCCGCACCCCTGAAAGTTTTGTAGTTTTGGTGCTGATACACTAGAAGGCAGGGGGAGATATAGTCTTCTTCTGCCACCAAGAAATTAGGCAAATTAAATCTGTTACTTTGAATTATCTGTGTGCACATCTTTTTTGTTGTTGTTATTGTTGTTGTTGTCAATCTGCTTTCTAGAATAGCAATTCTTAGGGCTGGTCTACACTACCACGGTAAATCGATTTAACTTATGCAACTTCAGTAACTGAAGTTGATGTAGTTAGATAAATTTAGCGCGGTTGCTACACTGCGCTGTGTCGATGGGAGAGCGTCTTCTCCTGGAGGTGAAGTACACAAATCGATGGGAGAGTGCTCTCCCATCGATTTAGCGTGTCTTCACCAGACCTGCTAAATCGACATGCGCTACATCGATTGCAGCAGTGCCAATCTACCGGCAAGTGTAGACATACCCTTAGTTTAGGTTAAGAAATGTCGAATGCTGGATGAGCACGGGAAGTGAGCCTGCTTTTTTTTGGGGGGGGGAGGGATCACTTTTTGAATTTTAAATACAACTTAAGTTCTGATTTTGGGTACAAATGGAAAAGATATTGGGCCAAATTCACAAAGTGGATGGTACAGAGGGGCTGTAACCCAGCTGCACATATTCAGCAGAAAATTCCTATTGGAGGGGAACTCTCAGCTGGCACAAGTGCAGTGTAGCGGGGCCCTGTGCCTCTGAATGCACACACCCACTTGTGAAGATGCCATACTGGAGATGGAAGGGGCCTGGCAAGACAGAGCTCCACCATAAAATTTCTTCACTGGCATAGGTCCATAAAGAAAGAAACAGTTTGAGACATCTAGAGAAACATCTCTGAACACTTAGACTGCTGCAGAAAGTCTTCCAAACTTTGACATACAATGTACGCCTATTTTAGGAAATCATATTTTTTGAAATTATGGTCTAGAGGTTGAATGCTGTTTAATTTGCTGTGACACTTTAACCTTATGTTAAAACTTAGTAGAAAGATGGTACAGTAACTAACTCCTTGCTTAATGTGGTAGTTATGTTCCTGAAAAATGCTACTTTAAGTGAAATGATGTTAAGCGAATCCAATTTCCCCATAAGAATTAATGTAAATGGAGGGGGAGGGAGGAGTTTAGGTTCCAGGGAATTTTTTTTGCCAGACAAAAGACATATATATATATATATATATATATATATACACACACACACAGTATATGTTTTAAACAAAAAATTTAATACTGTACACAGCAGTGATGACTGTAAAGCTTGGTTGAGGTGGTGAAGTCAGGGGGTGGAAGAGGGAGGGATATTTCCCAGGGAATGCCTTACTGGCTAAATGATGAACTAGCACTTGGCTGAGCCCTCAAGGGTTAACACATTGTTGTTAATGTAGCCTCACACTCTACAGGGCAGCACGAATGAAGGGAGGAGACACAGCATGGCAGTGGATGCAAACATTCCCTGTGAAAACTGAACGTGATGATGAACCCACACTATCCCACTGGAGCGCACCACTCCCTCCACTTTCCAAAGTGCCGGAGGAGGGGCTGCATGTGTGTGTGTGTGTGTGACAGACACACACACCGTGTCAGCAAGTTGAGACAGCAGCTGCTGCCAGCAAGCTCCCTCCATCCTGAGCCCTGTCCTGTCCCTCTCCCTCCCCCCCTCTCTGTGGAGATGGGGTACAGGAGCAGGGGAAGGGGGACACCCTGACATCAGCACCCCTCTTCCCCCTCACCTCCTGCACAGCAATCAGGAGGCTCCCGGGAGCAGCTCCAAGGCAGAGGGCAGGAGCAGCACACGCTGGTAGGGGGAGGGACACCTGAACTGCCCAGCAATTGATAGCCTGCTGGGCGGCTGCCACACAGGGAACTTAGAAGAGCTGATGGGGGGGCTGCCGGTCCACCCTGGTTCCAGGCCCCCACCAGCTAGCTCCAACGGGCTGCTCTTTCTGCAAGCAGTGGACAAAGAAGGCAGTGGTCAAACAACATTATAAGGGAGCATTGCGCAACTTTAAATGAGCATGTTCTCTAATTGATCAGCAACATAACAACATTAACTGGGACAACATTAAGTGAGGAGTTACTGTACATGTTTTCAGTTTCACAATATGCCCCTTGGAGAATTTAGTTTGGACTAAACTCTCACCACAACGAATCGTAAAGCTGTACTTGCACCACCTGCCTTATCAAGAGTTATTCTACTGGTGTTGTGCTGAATGACAATTCTGCTCCAAAGGAGGAGCTCAGACGTTCTAGCTGAGATCACTAGAGAAGCAAATATGCAATGTGGACACTAGCAACATTTAATGAAAGATTTCAAGGGGGTTAGAAAACTGATGCTGTTCTGAAATAGATCGCACTTGTGGAACCTTAAATAGATCACACTTGTGGTACCGCTCTGAAAAGTAACTCCTGTAAAAATGGCAGCCTTGAGTTTCCTTAATATTGTCTCAATAAGTTCTAGATCTAATGTGCGCAGAATGTAAATGTTACTTTCTCTTTACCAGTCCTAGTCCTGCAGACACAGACTGGAGGTCAAGTCTTTTCATTGGAACCGCAGTCCAGCCTGGCTAGGAACCTTGCCTTCTCATTGTCTGGCTTCTTACGAAGAATGGTTGGAGCTGCCTTACCTAAATAAAATCTCTTATATGCAGTATTGTTGTAGCTTTGTTGGTCCCAGGATATTAGAGAGACAAGGTGGGTGAGGTAATATTTGTATTGCTTTTATGGCTTATTACAACAATCTATAACCCACTATCCCCCGCAGCCTCCACCATCACCACTTTTCCCCCCTATGGCTAGAGGGGTGTTAACTGGCCACTTCACCTTGAATGGTCCTCTTTGAAATATGTGTTAACTAATTATGCTAAACAATCTGTTCCACCTTGTATTTAACTATGAAACTGAGTACATTTCCAAGACCTGAAGACGAGCTCTGTCTAAGCTTCTCTCTCTCTCTCTCTCTCTCTCTCTCGCCAAAAGAACTTGGCCCAATAAAAGATATTAACTCACCCCTTTCTCTTGAAAATATCTTGAGCATTAATTAAGCATAGAAACACTGCAGTAGGCTTGCCTGTATGCAGGATCATGATGGTTGTAATTAGTCTCAAATCTTTTGTTTAGTGTTTGCTTGTTGGTAAAGCAATATGTATTTATTCCCCATAAACATTCATCTAAATCCTAGGGGTAGTACTAGGGTTGCCAACCATCTGGGTTTTACCCAGACAGTCAATTTTTTTGGCTTCTGTGTCCGGGTATCATTTAGGGTTTCCAGGTGCCTGGTTTTTGACCAAAAAGTCCAGTCAAAAAGGGGACCTGGCAACCCTAAATGGCACCCGAACCAAAAGTCCGGTTACCAAGGGCAGGGCAAGGCACCAGGTCATTAACCCACGCCAGCCTCTGCTCAGCCAGGGCTGCCTCCTACCTGCAGGCAGGCTCCTTGAGAGGATCCAGCAAGTGAGGTGGGGGGAGGAAGGAAGAGTGCACAATGCGGGCGGGGACTGGGGGTGGTGGTCTGGTTATCCGCAATTAGAAAGGTGGCAACCCTAGGTAGTACAAAGTTAACAGTGGAGGGTAATGTGGAAGAAGTGAGTATAGAAGTGAGTTTGAATTAGAAGGATGAGGAGCCTGGTTCTAATCATAGTTTAGTGTGACTAGTTGAAGTTATGACTGCACAACTACTTTGTGGTCTGACAGCAAACACTTTCCCAACATTTCCTGTCTGAGCAATGTTAAGTTGGTGGCTGAGCACTTACAATAACTGAAGATGGTCACAAAGACTTAAAATAAACTCATGCCTACTAAATATAGTTGGTTTTTGTTTCTCTATAGCATCCTGTCTGTATCCAATTGGTTTAATGTATAAATTCAGATTTATCTCAGCTCCACCCTCCATATCCCCATTCATAATTTTAACCAGGGCCCTGATCCTGCACATGGATCCATGCAGGCAGACCCCTGCCTATGCAGAGAGTAACTAGTGATTCTGGAGCGTCCAAATGGAGACTCCTTAAAGGGGCCTGATTTTGAGAAACTGCTGAACATCTACACTCTGAATATCAAGTCCCTTTAAAGGGATCTCCACTTAGACACCCAAAAATCGAGACACCCAAAATCACTAGTCACTTCTGAAAATCTTGGTCAGACTTTTAAAGAGTTGCTTCATGCTTGCTAAATTGTTGTAAAAGATTTTTAAAGTTCTAAAATATAAGGATTTCATAAAGGTGGTTGTATTTCTTGCCCTGTCATGTGATTTTTTTTTTTTATTTATTTTTTTTGCCAGTGCATGGGGCCGAGGTTTCAAAAAGGGGGGAAAGTTCCAGTGTGGATTTTTAGCAGTGTAAATACTCCTTTGCTGTGAATACAGCCTGTTACTAGGTTACAGGTGAGCTGTTTGAAACTTACTTGGGGGGTTGCTGAGAATTTGGAGATACTGGCAGCTAATAGAAGTATTGATTGATTTTAAAATTGATCAAGTTTGATATACAACTTAATTAGTTTGTAATTTCAGTTATGTTAACTTCTTTAATTTTGGTGGAGACTCTAGTGCTTGGAAATGTACCAATAAATAATATGCATCATTTATCCTTAGGCCAAATATAGTGCAACAGTGGTTACAGAAGAAAGCAAGGCTTCTTCCCAGTGTTCTAGGGAATTGGAGAGGTGTTTCTGTCCCCCCCCCCCCCCTCCACTGACAATGAAGTAAGAACAGTTAAATATAATTCCTAAAATATAAACTTTGTTTTCTTCATGAAAAAAATGTATTACCCACCAAAAGAGATGAGGTAGGTCAAATCATTTATTTGCATTAACTTTGTTAAGTTATCTACACTTGATCTAAATTATTTCCTTTTGAAAATTAAAGAAATGTGACAAATACATTCCAAGGCATTAAAGAATTAAAATAATGTGCCTCGAACTGATGTAAAATTTAAGTCTTCTAGTCTGTTTTAACTAGTCTTGGAGACAGGTGCTACTTAACTGCCAAATTCTGTACTAAGTGAGGAGATTTATTGTGTTGGAGCTGTACTAGATACAGTTATAAAAAGCGGTATGGTCCAGTAAAAGATCCGAATGCTAGGCATATAATGTTTTTAATTTCTCTTTAACTCATATCAACTGTAAGGGACTACAGGTAGAATAAAACCCACTGCCTTGAGAGCAGTGTTGTAGCTGATAAACAGCTGCTTGCCTGTTGCTAATTTCATTAGGTATAAATGAACCCTTTAAGAGGTATATGGGGTGGCAGGTTTGTATAATTTTTGGTGGTGCCCAGAACAGGTCCAAGTCCCCCCCCCTCCCCCACCCACACCTGCCTTGTAAGCCAATATACAGTAACTCCTCACTTAAAGTCATCCTGGTTAACGTTGTTTTGTTGCTACGTTGCTGATCAATTAGAGAACATGCTCGTTTAAAGTTGGCCAATGCTCCTTTATAGTGTTGTTTGGCAGCCACGTGCTTTGTCCACTGCTTGCAGAAAGAGCAGCCCGTTGGAGCTAGCTGGTGGGTGCTTGGAACCAGGGTGGGCCAACAGCCCCCCTTTCAGCTCCCCTAAGTTCCCTGTGCGGCTGCCGCCCAGCAGGCTATCAATTGCTGGGCAGTTCAGGTGTCCTTCCCACCCACTGTCCTGTGCTGTTCCTGCCCTCTGCCTTGGAGCTGCTCCGGGAGCCGCCTCCTTGCTGTGCAGGTAGGGTGACCAGATGTCCTGATTTTATAGGGACAGTCCTGATTTTTGGGTCTTTTTCATATATAGGCTCCTATTACCCCCCACCCCCGTCCTGATTTTTCACACTTGCTGTCTGCACCCTATGTGGCAAAAAAAAAAAATCCCTGGAACCGAACCCTCCATTTACATTAATTCTTATGGGGAAATTGGATTCGCTTAACATCGTTTCACTTAAAGTAGCATTTTTCAGGAACATAACTACAACATTAAGTGAGGAGTTACTGTATATTTTTTAAAATAATGTAAACATGACGGCTCTGGGGTGGAGCTGCTGATGAGGGGTTTGGGATGTGGGAGGGGCTCAGGCAGAGGGCTGGGGTGCAGGGGTGAGGGCTGTGGATGAGGGGTTTGGGGTGTGGGAGGGGTCTCAGGGCTAGGGCAGAGGGTTGAGGTGCAGGGGGTGAGGGCTCTGGGGTGGGACAGGGCTGGGGATGAGGAGTTTGGGGTGCAGTGGGGCAAGGGCCAGAGAGGAGGATTCCCCCCAGCCCTCTTCCCTGTAGGCAGCAGCGAGCTCCGGGGGAGGGCCCCCTCCCCACTTCCCCCCTGCACCACACTCACCTTGCACCACTGTCACTGCATGTGCTCCTAGGGCCCCTCTCAGGTACAGGAAGCTCCCTTGTCTCCCCTGCGGGGGGGGGCTGCCATCACATATGCATCTCCTCCCCTGCTGCTGCCCCTCACTGTAGCCTCACTGGGGGTGGGGCTGCCCCTTGTCCAGTGTGGGGCAGGACTGCGGGGCGGGGGGGCGCCCTTTGCTGGTGGAGGGTCCCATTGGAAAATGAAAGGGTCTGAGGGGGAAGGGCAGGCTCAGGGTCAGTCTGCCCTGGCAGTAGTGGATGGGGGCACTAGGACCCTGCGGTGGCAGTTGATGCAGGGAGGCAGCATGGAGCTGCAGGGGAGAGACTGGGACACTCTGCTCCAGGAGACCCGGGAAGGCGAGCAGGGGCAGCAAGTGGGGACTGAGGGACCCTCGGAGGAGGCGCGTGGGGGCGGCAGGCGGGGCCAGGGGAGAGACCTGGCCCCAAACATTGGTGGAGCCGGGCCCCCAGGTCCTGAATATTGCTGGAGCCTGGGCACTATGAGCCCATACAACTCGCCGCCTATGGGTATATCCTGTAATATGGAGGCATAAAGGCAGATCCTCCTATAACCCTCTTCCTGTCCCCTGATGCAAAGCCCTACTAGACAAACTTGGTACAAGGGGGTCTTACAGAGGTGTGATACATTGTGTAATTGGGGGCAGTGTAGCTATTCCATGGCTGCTGTTGCTACTTCAGCGCTGTAGTGGCATCTGCAACATTTCATGATTGTTCTGTGGCTGTGGAGAATGGCTGATGGTTTTGCATAGTGGCAGAAATGCGTAAGCAGCCTGTGGTGCAGTGAGCCCCGTTTAGAGCAGAGCTTTGCAGAATCCAGGGAATATGGTCCTTAGGTGCAGATTCCTTCAGTACTGCCCTTTCCCTATATCTTCCCTGTCTGTCCCAGTTCCACCATTAAACCTGCGTGATTGTTGTGATAGGTGTTGGAGCCCATAGCAGTTGCCACTTCTGCAGCCCTGAGGGAGTTGAAAGGGTTAACTCATCAGCAAGTATTGGGGCTGTTGCCTGAAACCAAGAAGAGGATGGTGTTGGGAGTGGGAGGAATCTAAATTCTCCATATTCTCTGATTTAAAAAAAAAAATCAATTAAAATAAATCCATATTGGATAAAACTTACGTTATAAGCACTTCAAATTCTTTCTCACAAGACTCACTGGCGAAGCTTGCAAGACCCTATACTCAGCTCAGTAATATTTCTCCGTGTGGATGCAATGTGCTAATTTTTTGAACATCGCATCCCATCAAAGCCAAAACTTCAGCAAATGTTCTAGGTATCAGCAGGCAGAATCCTGTTGATTTTGCGGGAAATTGGAAAACCAGAAGAGGAAAATGAGGGAGAAACAGCCCCCCCGCCCTCCATCTGTTGAGCAGAGCTAGCAGCTTCAGCCACCTCTGTAAATTTATGTAGCCCAAAGAACCAGTGGATGGCAGCCATTGACACTTTCCAGTGTAATAATATCCCACTGGCATGGCCCAACAGAGTTTAACATGTTGACACCCTGAATGACAAAAAGGAAGGAAATAAGAATGGGGATTGAGAGGAGTAGGGAGGCATAGTGGGGAATAGGGTGCGCACAGAACGCCTGACAGGGAGGGAGAATGGAGTCCCTAGTGTGGGGAGGTGGGGGCAGGCAGGCATAGAGCACCTAGCATGGGAAAAGGAGTAAATGGGAGATGCATAGAACCTCTAGATGGGGAGACAGTGGGGATCCCTGGTATGGTAAGAGGAATGAGAGGCACACAGAGCCCCTGGTGTGAGAAGAGGATTTAGAGGGGAGGTTTCAGGAGTTGCTGAAATACAGAGAGGAGGGTGGCTCCCAGGAATCTTGTAAAGTGGAATGTAAGGATGCAAGTTGTCCCTGGTGTGCATAATGCACTCAGCTACAGAAGCAACAAAGTGTGCGACTCTCTCGTTGATTTTTGCTGTGTGTGTGGGAAGAGAAACTGAAGCAATGTGTGTGCAGTCCAGTATTAGAGATGGAATCTTTTTTTTTTTTTTTTTTTAATTTTCTCCTGAAAATGCTAACCTCTTACTCAGATGTGACCATTCTCACCAACCGTTTGCGCTTCCTCCTTGTGGTTTCCTCTTTCTTCAACTCAAAAGCTCAGAACATGAGTTTCTCTTTTAAAACAGAGCAGAGAAAGACAGCAGTTACTCTTCATCTTAGTTGAAAGTGCTCTTGGTGCTTTGAAAAGCCTTTAATCTGACATAATTGAGGGCTGAAATCTTGCATGAATCTAGTCAAAAGTCAGAGACTTCATGAAAGCGGAGAAGGATTGTTTTCCTTTCATTTTTTCGTTGTTAAAGAAGACCTGTGACATGAGTTCACCTACTTGCTGCATTTCTAATGTTTGCAGTCCACAAAGGTCTAGATTCTCAAAAGGATATCAAAGCATCCTGTTATATCATTATAAACCTTTGGGATTTGTTGATCATTATTGTCAATGCTGCTGCATATTTTGGTACTGGGTAAGTTGCATATTTGTTGTTGTATTTTGTTGTATACCCAGATTTGTTTCAGTTGAATTTGGAAACCTTTTCCCTTGCCCCCCACCCCCTCAAAATCTTTAGTAATTGTGTAAAAATGAAATTTTAAAAAATTAAATCAAACTTGAGTAGAATTTAGAACATAGCAATTAGGCAGGGGGACCAGATTAAGTTTCTAGTGCTTTGCAACTCCAGGCTGAGCATGAATATTACTCATTATTTTAAAAGCATGTACACATTTCTAAAGACCACACATAGGTATTTCATATGTACTCCTACTGTTCTCTTTTTGAAACCTTGAAATTCCTTTTCTTATTTCTACACATTAACATCAGTCAGTAGTTGGCAAGGTGTGCTGTTGGAGGCTGGAGCTCTTTCACCAATTGGCCATTTCTGTGAGGATGACCTGCATTTCCATTAGCATGGTGTATCCGAACTGGCAACAGAATAAACTTTGGGATCAGACTGGTTGCAAAAGTGCCATGTCAGAAATAGTTTTTAAACATTTGGACTTTCATTCTATTTCACTATAAATGGAATTTTACTGTATCATTTCATTATAAATGTGTATTATATGGCAAGGGAGTATATTTGCCTTGCTTGATTACTTTCAGGGTCTCATTTTGAATACTCTCAAGTCCATGCCACAGCAAATAAGAAAAAATAAATAAATCACAAAGCAGAAAAACTGGTGCCTTAAAATCCAGTTATATAAGTATGTCTGCCTAGCTTGTATCTTTTGTGTACATTATAAGCAACAAAAAACTTTTTTTACACTGCAAAGCTATTGAAGATGTTTTGAAATCCCAGTGAAGAAAAAAGCCTCTTTCTTTACATGAAAATCAAAATAATGATCCATGTCTAGAGCTCCTTGTGCTCTGGATTTCCCAAATAACTTTGCTGTGATACGCACTCCCCTGTTTCACAAATGACTCATGACCATCAGTGACTGGTTTGGGGGGACATCGAACATTTTATGCATGGCCCTGCTGCTGCTGCGTCATTGACCTACAAGTAAGATGATGGCTGCCTGAGATGATATTATGTACATAGAAGTAAAGAAAACAAGAAATCTGACCAAAATGGAAAAAGGAGGGCGGTGTTACTGTATGCTTGAGAGGGGCCATTTCCTTACGAGTTACTTATGGCTGTGTTGTCTGTTTCTGTCAGAATTTCTCCTAGGTCCACTAGTCTGGCATCAGCTAAGTTCAAAGTATGCCCATGATTGTGTTACTAGTTGAATACTGCACAGGGAATGCCAGTTTGCTGTACTACTTTTGCTATTACTATTTGATTTAGAAGAATTCTTGAAAAGGTGGTATGATGATCACCAGGTAAGGGATAAAACAGCTACAGTAACTTGTCAAGGCTAACAAGCTTTGGTTTCCTATCATGTTTATAGGAGCGGCAGCATTTTATAGACTAAAACTTCTTGAGAGGTCTACTGATAGCATGACCTATGAAAATTCATAGCCCTCCCCACTCCAAGAAAAGAGGATGGGTGCATATTTGTTGCAGTTCATACTTTTGTCCATTTAAAGTGAGTGGTAACAGTGCAACCTCAAAGAAATGAAATTGATTCCGTTTCATGTTTGGCCAAACAAAATTAAAGGCCAAATTAAAAAATGAGAAAATAATGTGAAGATATGTATAAACCCTTTGCTTTAACTTGTAATAATAATGAGGCATTGAACCTGTGGAGAAGCAATAAAATGGCCTTTTTCAGATGCCCTAAGTTAACTAGATATTAGTTACAACTGTTAAATAGATTGCTAGGAAACCTCATAAGGAAACGGCTTTTGAGGTAAGGCTACTGCTTAAAAGGAACAAAAGAGAACTGCTAGTGTAAACGGTGGTTTTAATTGAACAGAAGGATCTTTTGCTCCTGGGTTGGAGGGAATTACTAAAGAGAGGAAACCACTAAAGAATAATCCATATGAGACTGAAGCTATTGGTTAGGATTTCTCTTTGGGAGCCTATGTGACAGCATATGTTTGTAGAGAGACAGAAACAGCTTCTCCAAAACCAAGTATGATTTATTTTGCACAGTGCTTAGAAAAGTAGATATAAAATAACAAAGAGGCTTTTACATGCATATTCCCTTACCTAAGCTTAGCATCTCTATCCATAGCTCAGGCAGGTCTGGTTTATTCCCTGTCTCTGAGTTTGGAGAACCAATTTACAGTGCTTGCATTGCTGCCTAATCTTTTTGTCTCTGTCTGTCAGCCTTTTCATTGACACATCCCTGGCCAGCCTCTCTCAGCTCACCCAAAAAGCCCCTTCCTATCTGGCAGAGGTACCTTTTTAACTGGTAAGGGCCTTTTGATTTCAGGCTTTACCTAGGTAAAAGTAAAATATCCTAGCCTGGATGGAGCCAGGGAGGTAAATTCTCCCATCACTTGATATTCTAACCATTGTTACCCAGCTTCAAAGGAGTCTGTCTTTGCTTTACCAGTCTTGCTAGGTTCTGTAATATCCTATTTAGAGCTTTCTTTGATTCAGACAGGCTGCAATACAAAATTTAACAGGGAAACTGAGTCACACATAATATTCATAAAAATAATAGACATTTTCCCAGTTGGTCACAGATGTGACTGGTGAATATCTCATACCTGAAGATCAGCTGTGGCCTTCCTTAGGTATAATGCTTGATGCCTCTGGTCGAGATTACTTGTTTACAACCTTAAACACAAGTTAACACCAGAACATCCATGAGTAGGAGGGCTAGAGGAGGACCTATATGTTGTCCATAAGTTGAGACTCCACGTTCCCTCCAACCGCTACACTACCCTGCTCTGCTGCCTGAGTCTACAGCTGCTGGAGGGGGTCCCCTGGGTCCCATCTCCTCACTCTCCACCAGACACCAAGACAACAGAAGTTGGATTTTAAAAAGAGTTGCTGGGACTCCACTGAACAGCAGACATGACCTCTAGAGCCTGTAGACTTCTCCCTTCTGTCATCACCACACAACTTCACTCCCATCCCCTGAGTTCTCATATGATTCACTTGCCTCATTTAGATACCAGGCTGACTTACCACTTCCTTGCATCGCTTGATTTCTGTACTGTGTTCTACTGCCTTTTAACTGTGTGTTTGATTTCTTACTGCTCCATCTCACCTGCCCCCTTGTCTCTGGTGACCTTCTTTCTCCCCTCTCCCCCGCCCTTTTGTCCCTGCCTTCATTACTTTTCACCTCTGATCCCCTTCTTCCTTCCTTCCTTCCTTCCTTTCCCTCCCGCCATTCTAGGGTGACCAGATTTTTATAGGGACAGTCCCTATATTTGGGGCTTTGTCTTATATAGACACTGTTGACCCCCACCCACCCACCCACGTCCCAATTTTTCACACTTGCTATCTGGTCACCCTACGCCATCCACGGCCAGACCTCCCTCCTTTTAATCTCTGTGCTCTTTGAAATATTTAGTCTATCAGCAAAAACTAGTAAAAATCTGACCTTTCTATGTTCTACCGCAGTGTTTCCCAAACTTGGGACGCCACTTGTGTAGGGAAAGCCCCTGGCGGGCCGGGCCGGTTTGTTTACCTGCCGCATCCAGAGGTCCAGCCGATCACGGCTCCCACTGGCCGCGGTTCGCCGCTCCAGGCCAATGGGAGCTGCGGGAAGCAGCGCAGGCCGGGCCACCGCTTCCCACAGCTCCCATTGGCTGGGAACGGTGAACCGCGGCCACTGGGAGCTGCAAGTGGCCGTACCTGCGGACGCTCAGGTAAACAAAGCGTCTCGCGGCCCGCCAGGGGCTTACCCTGAACAAGCCACGAACCAAGTTTGGGAACCCCTGGTCTAGACCATTCCTGACAGGTGTTTGTCTAACCTGCTCTTAAAAATGTCCAATGATGGAGAGACTACAACCTCCCTAGGCAATTTATTCTAGTGCTTAACCACCCTGACAGGAAGTTTTAACTAATGTCCAAACTAAACCTCCCTTGCTGCAATTTAAGCCCATTGCTGCTTGTCCTATCCTCAGAGGTTAAGGAGAACAATTCTTCTCCTGCCTCCTTTTTAACAACCTTTTATGTACTTGAAAACTGTTATCATGTCCCTCTCAGTCTTCTTTTTTCCAGATTAAACAAACCCAATTTTTTCAATCTTCCCTCATAGGTCATGTTTTCTAGACCTTTAATCATTTTTGTTGTTCTTCTCTGGACTCTCTCCAATTTGTCCACATCTTTCGTGAAACGTTGTGCCCAGAACTGGACACAATACTCCAGTTGAGGCCTAATCAGCGTGGAGTAGAGCGGAAGAATTACTTCTCGTGTCTTACTTACATACTCCTGCTAATACATCCCAGAATGATGTTCACTTTTTTTGCAACAGTGTTATACTGTTGACTCTCATTTAGCTTGTGGTCCACTATGACCCCCAGATCCCTTTCCGCAGTACTCCTTCCTAGGCAGTCATTTTCCATTTTGAATGTGTGCAACTGATTGTTCCTTCCTAAATGGAGTATTTTGCATTTGTCCTTATTGAATTTCATCCTATTTACTTCAGACCATTTGTCCAGATCATTTTGAATTTTAATACTATCCTCCAAAGAACTTGCAACCCCTCCCAGCTTGGTATCGTCCACAAACTTTATAAGTGTACTCTGTATACCATTATCTAAATAATTGATGAAGATATTGAACAGAATTGGACCCAGAACTGATCCCGGTGGGACCCCACTCATTATGCCCTTCCAGCATGACTCTGAACCTCTGATGATTACTCCCTGGGAATGGTTTTCCAACCAGTTTTGCACCCACCTTATAGAAAGCTCCATCTAGGTTGCATTTCCCTAGTTTTGTTTAAGAGAAGGTCATATGAGACAGTATCAAAAGCTTTACTAAAGTCAAGATATACCGCGTTTACCGCTCTTTCTCCCCCCCGCCCCCCATCCACAAGGCTTGTTACCCTGTCAAAGAAAGCTATCGGGTTGGTTTTCCCCTCTTTCTCTTTCCTCTTCCTCAAGAGTATGCACCATCTGGATCTTGTCTCACTCTGTATGTTGCTGACCCACATCACCCTCCGAGCACTTCTGCCATCTCCTTCTTCTTTCACTTCTTGTTGTTTTGTTTAAATGTGCTAGATGCTTTCTGCACATATAGGGAGCTGTGTCCCAATTTGCCTCTTCTTCCAGTCCCCACCTTCACTCTGTGAGATTAAAGCCTTTATGCTAACCCTTCTGATCTCCTTGTTCAGCTTTCTGCACTGCATCAAATTCCCTGCTCATTGCAACATGCAGACCAAGATAAACAAGCAATTGCATGGTGTTAACCATAATCGTTGCTCTTCCTCCATGCTCTCACCTTCTCTTTACTAGTTATAACTTTTAATGTTATAAATGTACATTTGGAATGGAAACTCTCTGGGGCAGGGTTCATGCCTTTACTGTGTTCTGTAAAGTGTCTAGTATACTTCAGGCTAGATAAAAGTAATGCCTTGGTTGGGTGGGTTTTGATTTAGGGTATGTCTATACAGCAACTACACACACGCCTGGCCCTTGCCAGCTGACTTGCGTTCACGGGGCTCAGGCTGTGGGGCTGTTTCCTTGCTATATAGACTTCCGAGCTTGGGCTGGAGCCCAAGCTCTAGGACCCTATCACCTCGCAGGATCCTAGAGCCTGGGTTGCAGCCTGATCCCAGAAATCTACACAGCAATGAAACAACCCTGCAGCCCAAGTCCTTTGAACCCGAATTGTCTGGCATGGGCCAGCCGCAGGTATCTAGTTGCCATGTAGACATACCCTGAGTTTAAAAAAAAAAAAAAAAAATGCTGAGAAAACCAATCAGTTGTAATGCTTGTAGTTCTCTGCAATTCACCACTGTACCCTGTCCCACGTGATTTCACCTGCCTCTTCCTTCAACTTCCCCGAGCACAAGATCTCAGTAAGGGTTCCAGCAGGGCCGTCCTTACCCATACGCAAAGTACGCAGCTGCATAGTGCACCAAGAAATTTGAGGCACCAAATTTCATGGTGCCCTGCGCAGCTGCGTGCTGCTCCAGTCCCTGCCCCTGCTCCACCCCAGCCCTGCCTCTTCCCTGCCCCGCCCCAGCCCCGCCCCCACTCCCTTGAGGACTCCAGAAGCGGTCGGGCCTGCACTCACTGGTAAATAGAGTGACCCAGCCCCAGCCTGCTCTGCTCCCCTGGCTCCCAGTTGCGCTGCTGGCGAGTGCTGGGGGGCAGTTCCCCTGCCAACCCNCACATATAGGGAGCTGTGTCCCAATTTGCCTCTTCTTCCAGTCCCCACCTTCACTCTGTGAGATTAAAGCCTTTATGCTAACCCTTCTGATCTCCTTGTTCAGCTTTCTGCACTGCATCAAATTCCCTGCTCATTGCAACATGCAGACCAAGATAAACAAGCAATTGCATGGTGTTAACCATAATCGTTGCTCTTCCTCCATGCTCTCACCTTCTCTTTACTAGTTATAACTTTTAATGTTATAAATGTACATTTGGAATGGAAACTCTCTGGGGCAGGGTTCATGCCTTTACTGTGTTCTGTAAAGTGTCTAGTATACTTCAGGCTAGATAAAAGTAATGCCTTGGTTGGGTGGGTTTTGATTTAGGGTATGTCTATACAGCAACTACACACACGCCTGGCCCTTGCCAGCTGACTTGCGTTCACGGGGCTCAGGCTGTGGGGCTGTTTCCTTGCTATATAGACTTCCGAGCTTGGGCTGGAGCCCAAGCTCTAGGACCCTATCACCTCGCAGGATCCTAGAGCCTGGGTTGCAGCCTGATCCCAGAAATCTACACAGCAATGAAACAACCCTGCAGCCCAAGTCCTTTGAACCCGAATTGTCTGGCATGGGCCAGCCGCAGGTATCTAGTTGCCATGTAGACATACCCTGAGTTTAAAAAAAAAAAAAAAAAATGCTGAGAAAACCAATCAGTTGTAATGCTTGTAGTTCTCTGCAATTCACCACTGTACCCTGTCCCACGTGATTTCACCTGCCTCTTCCTTCAACTTCCCCGAGCACAAGATCTCAGTAAGGGTTCCAGCAGGGCCGTCCTTACCCATACGCAAAGTACGCAGCTGCATAGTGCACCAAGAAATTTGAGGCACCAAATTTCATGGTGCCCTGCGCAGCTGCGTGCTGCTCCAGTCCCTGCCCCTGCTCCACCCCAGCCCTGCCTCTTCCCTGCCCCGCCCCAGCCCCGCCCCCACTCCCTTGAGGACTCCAGAAGCGGTCGGGCCTGCACTCACTGGTAAATAGAGTGACCCAGCCCCAGCCTGCTCTGCTCCCCTGGCTCCCAGTTGCGCTGCTGGCGAGTGCTGGGGGGCAGTTCCCCTGCCAACCCCCCCACAAGCCTGGGAGCCAGGGGAGCAGAGCAGGCTGGGGCCGGGTCACTCCACTTCCTGCAGGAAGTGGCCAGCCCCCCTCCTCCCAGCCCCCCGCGGAGGCCTGGGGCAGGGCCCCACACAGCCCCCCCCCCCCTCAGGGGGGCTGCGTAGGGCACCAAAATAGCTAGGGACGGCCCTGGGTTCCAGTCTAGGTAGGTTGAATAACAGGGTGAGGTTCTATTGTTTTAGTGGTCCCCAAGAATGAAGCTTCTATGATTAGGTGAAGAGCTCTCTCTTTCTTCCCCGAAGAAGTGAGAAATTTTGCATAGGACTCTTTCCTTGCAAAGTTCCTTTTCTCCACATCCCACCACATTTTACTTACCCGTAAGCTTGTGAAACTGTGATGGGTGTCTCTCCTTAGTCTTCTCTCTGGCTAGCAACTTTCTCTTCTTGCCAGGATAGGACTTCTCTGAGGACAAGCTGCCTGCTTAATTGGGAATGGGGGGTGGTTTTTGTAGGGTATAACTCTTTGCATGCTGGTAGAGATTTGTACCACAATGAGTCCTGCAGCAGAGGGACTCTATCATCAGGTGGTGGAGGTAAGTGGGGCTCCAAGTGTGAAGGCTCCAAAAATGACAACAGATTTGATGCAGAGGGAGAAGAGTTGATGCATACTTGGGCCGCAGAGCCAAAGTCCCCTCCCGTGACTTTCTGCTTTATTGGAAACTGAGGCTCAACTCCTGGTAGGTGGAGCCTGTGTTGAGACCACTAACTGAACGCTTGCAGGCAGGCTGTTTAAGTAATAAAATAAAACACTTTTTTTTTTTTTAATGAAAAATCTGGGAGTTGTCCATCCCAGAGCAGATCCCATCTACTCTCTCTCATGGTTCTACATGTGACTCTCTTGTCATTGTCATGGTGGATTGCCCAGGCAATTGTGGATATTAGTATGTACAGCGCCATACGAAATTCATGGCCATGAAAAACACGTCATGGACCATGAAATCGGGTCTCCCGTGAAATCTGATCTTTTGTGTGCTTTTACCCTATACCAGGGGTAGGCAACCTATGGCACACATGCCGAAGGCGGCACGTGAGCTGATTTTCAGTGGCACTCACACTGCCCGGGTCCTGGCCACCGGTCTGGGGGGCTCTGCATTTTAATTTAATTTTAAATGAAGCTTCTTAAACATTTTAAAAACCTTATTTACTTTACATACAACAATAGTTTAGTTATATATTATAGACTTAAAGAAAGAGACCTTCTGAAAACATTAAAATGTATTACTGGCACGTGAAACCTTAAATTAGAGTGAAGAAATGAAGACTCGGCACACCACTTCTGAAAGGTTGCCGACCCCTGCCCTATACTATACAGATTTCACGGGGGTGATCAGTGTTTTTGAAATTGGGGGTCCTGACCCAAAAGGGAGTTGCAGGGGGGTTGCAAGGCTATTTTTAGGGGGATCACAGTATAACACCCTTACTTCTGTGCTGTCTTCAGAGCTGGGCAGCCAGCCAAAAGCCACCGCTTTCTGCCGGGCGCCCAGATCTGAAGGCAGCGCCCCGCCAGCAGCAGTGTCGAAGTAAGCGTGGCAATACCATACCATGCCATCCTTACTTCTGCTCTGCTGCCTTCAGAGATGGACAGCTGGAGAGTGGCAGCTGCTGACCAAGGGCCCAGCTCTGAAGGCAGCAGCGCAGAAGTAACGGTGGCAATAACATACCATGCCATCTTTACTTCTGCGCTGCTGCTGGTGGCGGCTCTGCCTTCAGAGCTGGGCTCCTGGCCAGCAGCTGCTACTCTCCGGCCGCCCTGCTCTGAAGGCAGCGCCGCTGCCAGCAACAGGGCAGATATAAGGGTAGCAGTACTGCAACTCCCTCTACAATAACCTTGTGCCCCCCACCCCCAACTCCTTTTTTGGTCAGGACCCCTACAGTTGCAACACTGTGAAATTTCAGATTTTAATATCTGAAATTGTGAAATTTATGATTTTTAAAATCCTATGACTGTGAAATTGACCTAAATGGACTGTGAATTTGGTAGGGCCCAACTAATGTATGTTGATAAACCTCTTCAGTTATTACTTTATGAATGCCTGTTTTGATACTGGTGAGCGAAACTAAAGGGCTACGCATGAATGGCCAGGACGGTCTCATTACTAGCTTTATTTAACTCCATTCTGTTGAACCTGTATATCTGCTATACTTGCTTATATCAGCTATATATAAGACTATTACAAGTGAGATTAAGGGAGTTTCATATACTTCATTTTCTAAGTTTGGCTGGCAGGCAGCTATTTCTCTTGCCTCAAATGGACATCTACAAATTCACAGGAAGCTGCTAGACATTTTAGTTCAGTATAATCGTATACCAAATTTTTTCATTCTTGCTGAAATATCTTCCACAGACAATATAATGGTCAAAGTTCATATTTATTAGGTTTGATATCTTTTGGGAGGCGCTTTTGTTGTGTAACAGTCTCTGTTGTTTCCTGTATTGGGCAGTGTCTTGAACACAGTAGAACCTCAGAGTTACAAACACCAGATTTGCGAACTGACCGGTCAACCACATACCTCATTTGGAACTGGAAGTACGCAATCAGGCAGCAGTAGAAACAAACCAAAAAAAAAAGGCAAATACAGTACAGTATTGTGTTTAAACAAAAACTATTAAAAAAAATTTCCTTTATTTTTCTAAAAATATTGACAAGGTAAGGAAACTGTTTTTGTTTAATTAAAATTAAGATGGTTAAAAGCATTTTTCTTCTGCATAGTAAAGTTTCAAAGCTGTATTAAGTCAATGTTCAGCTTTAAACTTTAGAAAGAACAACCATAACGTTTTGTTCTGAGAAATCAACATTTCAGAGTTACAAACAACCTCCATTCCTGAGGTGTTCATGTAGTTACTGAAAAGCATTCCTGAGGTGTTCATAACTCTGAGATTCTACTGTATGTAGTATCCTTTTTCCAGCAAAGTATACAAGGATAGCATGCCCTTGTGGCAGGGTTCATTTTATTTCATCATTACCGATAAGTTTAACTAATCATACTAGATAATGCTGGCCCAAGGGTAGAGTTGGAATTGTGCAGAAAACATTTGGGAGTTTGTGGTTTGGTGACTGCTCAAAGTGGAGTGTGTTTGTGGGTTTTTTTGCTATGCTGACGTGATCTCTTAAGAACTTAAGAAGTGATGTGAAAAGCTTCCTGCAGTTTCCGCTTTACAAAATGGTGTTTGAAGAATCATGGTGTCCAGCCACATTTCTCACACTGTTTGAATGAAGAGCACCCACATGTGAGTGGTTTGTATGTGGCACCCTCAATTTTCATGTTCCTTGCACTTGGAAGAAAAAGCTACTCTAACTCATATGCTGTAGAAGGAGAGGAAGTAAGGTTAAATTTCAAGTCCATGTATAGTACCTGGAGTAAGCTTTGCTCTTGTTGGTTTTGTTTCACAACCTGTTCCTGTTTTCTGTTACACTTGGAGGAAAAAAAAAAAAAATTCTGCTTGATTTTTGTTGTTGTTGTTGTTTGCTCACTTTACCCTAATTTTAATTAGGTAAAATACAGGTTCTATAGTTTTTGTTTCCAATATAGGGTACAGATTACCAAGAATTTATTAGTTACTGCATTCAGTCAAGTCTTCATATTTAATTACCAGCTTCATTGAACATGTCTACACTGCACTAGAATCTATAGTACAAACTAAATTTAAGAGATCCTGTCTCGACATACAATGTGGCTAGTGTAAATTGTGGATGGATTCTTTGGGAGTTGGCCTTTTTGTCAATTGTTTCCGAGTGAAGTTCAGCAATCTGGAGAGGATCAACATAAAACAGGTAACTTATAAAAAGTGGCGATTCTTGTCTTACATCATGGCCACCTTCCTGTCAACTTCCTTCTGTTACTTCATCTAATAACACCAAGAGAGTTGCCAGGGAAAGAGTAAAGCCTACTTCTTAATTAGCTCAATTGGTTGCTGCTGGGCCAAACAATGTGTTCTTTTCCGCCTTTTATTGCTCTGGGAACAGAGAAGAAGACTAGCTAGATTTTCTGCACAGCTATACAGACTGCTGTGTAGGTTACCAGAAAGGCTTCTCAAGGTCATTTTGAGTGCTTTTGAACTTAATCGAGGGCAGGTTGTTGTGCAAGATCCAATGAAAGAAACATGATAAAAGTGTGGCAAAAAAGAGGCAGACAGACCAGTGTATGGTTTGATCTCACTGGCTTTTAGGAATATGTTTAACAAGGTTGAGGCAGACTCTGAAGTTAGTGAAAGAGAGCAAGAATGACTGGAGGGAAGATCTGTTTCTGAGATCACATTTGAGACCACCTTAAGAAGCTACATGAAATCTACCATAAGAATGCGGGGGGGAGTTAGTCAAACAGTTTCTCTGTAACATGAAAATTGGAGTCCAGAATCCAGATCTGTAAATTTTCAGATCTGTAAATGCAAGTATTTATGATAAAGGGAAGCTGAAAATGACATGTTCTGCTTTTTAGATATTTCTTCATAGTGAGACAGCTTAATTATGAATATCTCTGAGTAAACAGGATATTTAGGTATTGCAGAATAAGTATTAATGACTGCCCTGTGTGCTTATGGCTACATGAATAATAAACCCTGTGGGAAACAAAAATAATACTTAAAGTTACTACTTTGCAGTATATGAATATAATCAGTTTTCTGCTTCTATTTCTGCACCTTAACAAAGTGTCTAAAAGGGCTAAGAGTCCAGTGTAGCTCAAATTGTGAATGTGTCAAAATAATCACACTTTCTCAGTAGATGATTACTAATTCATGATTACTAATTCATATTTTACTAATATGAATAATGAATAATGATTACTAATTCATATTTTCTGCCCATATGCATATTCTTGGATTGCAACCTTTAAAAGATATTGCTGAAAACCCTGTAGTTAGGACATCGACATGGGGGCAGGGCAGGTGGGTTAGACTGCATGACAAGAGAGGCAGTTATGCTTGCCTTTAGAAGTTCATGTAGTTAGTGAAAAGCAGTCTCAGCCAGAAGCCTCTTTAAAAAAATTTATGGTTGTGAAATCAGGAAAAATAAGTTACATATTTGTGATCGTTCAGTATAACCTATTCAAGCATTCAAAAAATTCAAAGATTCAGAAATATAAAAGTATAGATCTTAAGATGAAATTGCTGTGCTATGTAAAGATTGTTCATAGAAACTTGAAGTTGACTTGGATAATGGCATCTGAATTCTTCTTCAAAAATATATCTAGGTTCAGTTTTGAAGTCACTTTTGTATGACAGGAGAATTAGTGTGTTCTCAGTTTCATGGGTCATGTTCATCCTTTGGTGAGGTAAAATTATTTTCAAACAAGAAAAGGAAATCTCACAAGCTGCAGTTAATGCTCCAAACAACAAGACCGCAATTGACATTTCAGACACAAATTGGAAAGGCTCTTTTCCATGGCAGCATTTAGAACAGTGGTGGGCAACCTGCGGCCCATCAGGGTAATCCGCTGGCAGGCCGCAAGACAGTTTGTTACATTGACTGTCCTCAGGCATGGCCACTCGCAGCTCCCAGGGGCTGCGGTTTGCCTTTCCCGGCCAATGGGAGCTGTGGGAAGCAGCGGCCAGAACGTCCCTGCAGGTTGCCCACCACTGATTTAGAACGTCTTCAAATTCTTTTCAATTTCTCTTACTTATCAGTGGTTTAAATACAGTCATTTTAACTTTCATCTTCTCAATATCCAATCCAAGTAGGTCAATCAAAGCATGCAGTGATTACAATTTCAAGAAGCCTGGCGAGGTGGCGGAATAGATTGCTGACAAGCTTTTGTATAATTTGGAGTTCTTCTCCGAAAATCTCCTTTGGAATTCACCCTGGTTTGATCAATCAATTTATGATAAATTTTGGACCACTAATGCTCATTTACATTTTGGGATCCTGTAAGTGATCAGTGACTATGGATTCTTGAAAATTTGGGGGCAATACTTTGGCTCTTTCAGTGGCACATCTTAATGTTGATGCTTCGTCACATGGATCTTTCAAAACAATGTGCTTGGATGAAATCTGAGGGAAAAAAATCTTTTTTTTTTTTTTTTAAAAGAGATATTTGAAGTTCTTCAGAGGCAACAGTAATCAATTCAGCTCCTTTTAGCGAGGTGCATTCATTGCTTTTGAAGGTAATTGTTCATAGGAGCAAAAAATTTCAAAACTGTTTTTATAATCTCAGCTAAGGAAAGTTGGCAAATCATCCAAATTCTTTTCAACAGCCCTCATGCTTCAATGGACAGATTGCCATATCCATTCACAAAGTTTGACAAATACTCTGAATCTCTTCCAAATTATTGAGGATTATTTCTAAGATTTTCAGGTAACCAGTCCATCTCATTTCTATGAGTCTATGCAGGTGCTGGTCTTCATACAGCACGCTCACTTCATGCCCATGGAAAACTATGCATAGAGACTTACAATTTGAGAACACATCTGCTGCTTACGTCGACCTAATTATGTTAGTGTACACACTATAGCCTTGCTCCCGCCAATGTAAGCGCTGAACTACACCGATGTAATGACTCCAGCTCCACGAAAGGTGTTAGGGCTTATGTTGGTGTAGTTAGGGCGACGCAGCGTCTCTGTAGACGCTGCATTACTTACATCGGCTGTTGGCTGTCATTCTTGTCAATTTCGCAGCTCCATGGTGGAGCTGCAAAATTGACAAGAAAGCTGGGCTGTCACCAGGGTGGTTGAGATGCTCTAGCTAGAACCCAGCTGCCCCTGGGCTCCCCACTTCCAGCCAGGCTGTGCCCGCTCCATTCAGAGTATGGCTACCCCTGGCTCCCAGACCAGCTGCCTGGGCTCCTCTCTTCGAGCTGGGCTGTGCCTGTCCAGCTCCCCATTGCCAGTCAGGCTGCTGCCTAGAGGCTCCTCCTGGGAAGCCTGGCTGCCCTCCTTCTTCTTCTCCTTCCTCCTCCCCTCCCACCCCTGGGCTCTTGGCTTCCCGATGCAGTCGAACAAGTCAAGAACCTGAGATGTAGCTACATGAAGGGTCTGCAATGAAGAAGTCATAGTAGAACTCACTTGGTCTTGGCAATGGAATTGCCATAACTAAGGGTTGGCTACACTGAGACTTGCATGGCAAGCTGAGGATATGCCACATGGTAATTGGCCATGGGGACCTCGCTACTGTGCACTAAAAGTTATGGCCAGTTAGTGTGTGGCATGCGCTGGTGTGACGTAAATTCACATACATTCTCCATGTAGACAATCTCTTAAGGTATAAAAGGCACACACCTAAAAAACAAATTATAAAGGGTATGCTTCCAAGAACAGACTAAAACTGTTTGTGGCAATAGGAATAATCTAAAAGTTGTCATGATTTCTAAAGCCAAAGAGAGAGAGGGTATAACTCCTTCATCCGCTCTAGGCCTGATGTTTCACCCTGAAATTTGCACTTATCTTGCACGCTTACCTACTTCATAAAATCTAAGGCCAGGAAGGACCGTTGTGATCAGCTAGTCTGCCTTCCTGCATATAACACAGGCCATAGAACATCCCCAAAATAATTCCTTGTAATCCCTGATTTATGTGCACATGGCTAGATGTGCCACTCTTTGTGCATATATAGATTGCAAAAACCCATACAGTAGTGCAGGGGTCGGCAACCTTTCAGAAGTGGTGTGCTGAGTCTTCATTTATTCACTCTAATTTAAGGTTTCGTGTGCCAGTAATACATTTTTAACGTTTTTAGAAGGTCTCTTTCTATAGGTCTACTCTATAATATATATATATATATAGCTAAACTATTGTTGTATGTAAAGTAAATAAGGTTTTTAAAATGTTTAAGAAGCTTCATTTAAAATTGCAGAGCACGCCGTACCGGTGGCCAGGACCCGGCCAGTGTGAGTGCCACTGAAAATCAGCTTGCGTGCCGCCTTTGGCATGCGTGCCATAGGTTGCCTACCCCTGCAGTAGTGCATGTGCAAAACAGGCCCATGCACATCTCTGATTGGGGTTGAAAATCAGGCCCTCTATATGCATTAAAAGTATACTGCAACATATTGAAATATCTGGAACGATGATTGTGCATTCCTTCAAAAATGAACCTCCCTCCATATTTTCTTTTTTTGTAAACATTTAACTCTAAACCATTCTCACAATTCTTTTCAGTTACAAACTATTGGGGATGGGATGGGTTGATGCAGTGCCTGGGTGAATGAAGCAATGCCTATTCATTTATTTTAGAATGTAGAACAGCACAAAGTCTAACAAGAAACCATCTTGATTTCAGCTAAAATTTCTCTCAAATAGTGAACTCTTCCAGGAAAGCTTGAAGCTAACTAGTATGAAGATTGAATTACTCAGAGCTCTGCACAGCAGTTCTCTACAGAGCTGCAGTTTTAGTACCTAGTTCAGGGGTAGGCAACCTATGGCACGCGTGCCGAAGGCGGCACAGGAGCTGATTTTCAGTGGCACTCACACTGCCCAGGTCCTGGCCACAGGTCCAGGGGGCTCTGCATTTTAATTTAATTTTAAATTAAGCTTCTTAAACATTTTAAAAACCTTATTTACTTTATGACAGCGTACCCCATAAAGGGGCTCATAAATGTATGTATAATATAACTGGAATAGGGTTTTGCTACATAGGCCATGTAACATATCTATGTAAAGGTTATGATCTACTGGTTATGTTCATCCTAGTTGTATGCAGGCACCATTTGTGTGTTCAAAGTTATGAACATTGGCTGTATAATTGCTTGATTTCTAAGTGGCCTCAGTTAGAACATTTGATGACTTCTTGGGAAAGGAATGTGCAAATTAGGTGTTCAGTCAGGGGGCACTTAACAGACAAAAGAGCTTGGAAGACTCCAATCCACATTAGAAGTCTACCTGAGGACGTTCAAGGCAGCATGTGGGTAATGGCTGCTACCTGCAGTCCTGAGTCATGCATGGGCATGTGACCTGCCCATGTGATTCCGAATCTCCATT
>QXTE01000242.1:1920032-1952758 GCA_003942145.1 Platysternon megacephalum | reverse complement strand
CTTTGTTCTGTCTGTTACTACTTGGAATCACTTAAATCCTACTTTCTGTATTTAATAAAATCACTTTCTACTTATTAATTAACTCAGAGTATGTATTAATACCTGGGGGAGCAAACAGCTGTGCATATCTCTCTATCAGTGTTATAGAGGGCGAACAATTTATGAGTTTACCCTGTATAAGCTTTATACAGGGTAAAACGGATTTATTTGGGTTTAGACCCCATTGGGAATTGGGCATCTGAGTGCTAAAGGCAAGCACACTTCTGTGAGCTGTTTTCAGGTAAACCTGCAGCTTTGGGGCAGGTGATTCAGACCCTGAGTCTGTGCTGGAGCAGACGGGTGTGTCTGGCTTCACCAAGACAGGGAGCTGAAGCCACCGAGCTGGCAGGGAGAACAGGAACAGAAGTAGCCTTTGCACATCAGCTGGCAGCTCCCAAGTGGGTTTCTGTGATCCAACCCGTCACATACTTTATATACAATAATAGTTTAGTTATATATTATAGAAAGAGAGCTTCTAAAAACGTTAAGATGTATTACCGGCATGCGAAACCTTAAATCAGAGTGAATAAATGAAGACTTGGCACAGCACTTCTGAAAGGTTGCCAACCCTGACCTAGTTTATCAATGTGTGATTCTTCTCTGGCCTCTGAACAGATCATTTGGTTTTCAGTCATTTTTCCATTAGAACTATTTGCCATATTACAATAATAAATAAAAAAATACTCTCAGACAGTAAAAACTATTTTTTTTTTTTTTTTTTTTACAATTTAGACTAAGGAACTATCAAGCAGGACTTTACATAGATCTTTGTGTGTATCATTTGTAGATCGCATAGAAAAGAGATGCACTAAATGTGAAATTGAAATACAAATACTACTTTGTACTTGCAAGTACAGTTCTCTTTCTGAAACTGCATTTAAACTGCTTCTATAAACTGTTTTCACATTGCACTAATTTCCATGTTAGTCTGTATGTGAAGACATTCAGTTTAAATTAAGGGCTTGTTTATACAGGGAAAATAGCCTGGAATATCTATTCCGCGCTAGCTACCCATATGGACACTTGGCAATTTAGTTTAATCCACTTTGGAAATGACTTTTGGTGCTGAAAAAGAGTCCACACAGGAAGCAGGTGTTGAATAGCTAGTGCATTTTCAGTTCACACCCTAGTTATATTTTGCAGTAACTTTCCTATGTAGACAAGCACTTAGTATTTCATCCTTCCTTACCTCAGGTTAATCCTGATCTCTTTAGTGTGACACTAAATGAAGCAATCTTACAGCATCTGTCTTTTCTATGCCCTTAAGAATTTTGTCTACCCCATAACAACTCCTCCTAATTTATTTATCAAAGAATACAGATTGTGTCTTATGTTTTTGAAAAGAAGAACCAAAAGAAAAGCAACACCCCTCCTTTCAATACCCTCTGTTTAAAAAACAAAAACCCTCTACAACTAACTTTTTCTTGATTAGTATTTATATAGTATGAGCACCTTTGTGGTCATATTCTAATACTCTTTGCCATAGACACATTGTTTTAAATTCTTTTGTATTAAATTGGATCCAGCTAATGTGACAAATGAAGTTGGTGTGATGCTCATCATCCAATCCATTTTGGTGCTTTCGCTGGCTGTTTTTGCTAAAACTATTGGTGAAATATTTGCTAACGTTGATACTTAAATGGCCATCAGATTAATTTTAGGTGAATCCCAGACTAGCCTGAGGTGTGACATTTTTTTTTTTCTTTGCATGCTAGTCAAGGTGTGCAAAGAGCAATGCTTGTTTGGGCAGTTAGGTGCGATACAGAAAAATCACTTGTTTCTGCTTTAGTAAAAGTCTTTTAGATTCTTTTTATGAACGAGCCTTATTTTTATTTTTGTCATGCCTTACTTTTCAATAGGAGATACATATGTAAGCCAATCTCGTCTGTTTTTATAGATTTGTGTGAGCCTAGCTCTTTATATTGAGTAGCTGCTCATTAAAAATGTTGACTGGATGAAGTTTATTTTATATATATAAACTTCATCCAGAGTGCACAGTGTGACGTTGTACTCTATATGATTTTATGAAAATATGCTAATGAGTGTGAATATAATGTAACTGGAATATGCTTCATGCAAAACGTCTCTTGTAAGATATCATTACAAAGCTTATTATCTACTGAGTGTGGTCGTCCAATTTGTATAAATGTATCATTCTTGTATCTGAAACTAGAAATATGAAATACTGTATAACTTTGAGGTCCTATTGTAATTATGCAAAGTGTGGGCCATTAATGGTGACAATTGGTTGTAAATGGCTCTGTTTACTTGAAAGTCTTCCTGTATATGTGTGTGCTGGCAAGTGGGTAATGAAGTCTTACAGTGACATGTGATCATGTCACCTGAACTGGAATCCATCTTTAACCTGGTGCTTTTCCATTTAGAAGGAGGGGTGGGAACCCAGAGAGGGACAAAGGGGGACTTGGTTCAGACCTGGGTCTGTGTTTGCAGCAGGCTAGCGTGTCTGGCTCAACAAGACAGGAAACTGAAGTCCCAAGCTGCCAGGGAAAACTGGCTCAGAGGTAGTCTCAGCACATCAGGTGGCAGTCCCAAGGGGGTTTCTGTGACCCAACCCGTCACAGGCAGAATTAAGGTTGCCTGTGAAACCTTAGTTCAGCCCCCTTGTGTGTACACATTGTGATACAGTCTCTAATTACATGATCTGATACTATTTTGTCCACAGGGCCCTGCGTCATTTAGTGCACATGTTAACAGGCACCTACTGAATATTTTGTTTCATCCTCATTGTTCAGTGTGTGGCCTTGGGCCTTATTTATTCTGCACTATTTGAACCGTGCTCTGAAAACAGAATTATTAATTTCCTCATGGGCTTTTCTATGGTGCTTATCACTGTAGTAGGAAGGATTAGCAAACAATTTATTTTCACAACACTTCTGTTGGAGATGAGGGGGTGTTTATTGTCCCCATTTACAGACTAGGAATGTAGGCAGCAAAAATAATTCATTAATAGAGTTGGGTGAAATTTTTCATGCAAATAGTTTATTCACTGAAAAATGAACTCTTGGGTCGACCAGAAACTAGTTCCAAATTTGACCCCATAGCTTGTGTCGTGGAAAAGTTTTGTTTGTTTTTAGGGCCAGCAAATTATGTCTTCATAACCTTCAGCCCAGTGGTTAAGTTTGATTCCCCATTCTGGAGCAAGGACTTTAACTCAGGTCCCTCCCCGATTCAGGGGAGAGGTTTGAATCCACATTTCCTATCTCCCAGGTGAGTGTCTTAATCACCAGGCTATACAGTCATTCTCTCTCTCTCTTTGGCACAATGAATATTTACACATTTATAGGAAGTGTTTTGGCCTCTGGTGGTCACTTAAACATACTTGCGTTAAACTAGTGACTTGATTGTCAACATGTATGAACCATCTGGCAGAAGCAGAGATATAATCCAATTCCCCAAGGCAGCAATCAACTGCCTTAACCATGAAATCATCTGTGTACCGGCAAACTTAATTCAGGCATTTCCTAATTTTTGAATGTTTGACTTTGCAACCTGAATAAAGTTCTTATAACACAGTTTTTGTATTTTCCTGTTTTTTTGAAACTGAAAAGACAGAAGTTCCAACATGTGGCATAACTGACACACACATGGGTCATTAGCATGATTGGAACATTTAGCTCAACCATTCCGACCTCTGCCCTGTAAAGTAAAAGTGTATCTGACAGCAATAGTAGATGAGGTGGGTGAGGTAATACCTTTTATTTCACCAACTTCTGTTGGTGAGAGAGACAAGCTTTTGGGCTACACAAATCTGTTCTGGCTGGGCAAGGAGTAATCTCCCATCCCAGGCCCGGTCTTCTCCACTCCTGTTCATCCCTTCCTCTGCCGCCTGGCTCTTTGCCCTAGTCTCTTTGCCCAGCCAATCCCAGTTCTCCCCCTGCATCCTGGCACCTTGTCAAGATGTCTCCCTCCTCCCAGGCTCCTTCTCCCAGTATACTCCCCCACCCCACCTTTCTCCAGGTCTGACTTTTGTCCCCTCTGCATTTGAATTGGTCAGCTTCCTCCTCCATGTTGCTAGAGTCCAGAAGGGAGGCATTGAAAGCCCAAAAAATTCAGCCTGAGGCAGGCACGTGGCATTGAAAATTTCAGCCCAAACAGTTAAAGTTTGGCAAAGTTGTAAGTAACTACAAACAAGGTCTTGTAATGGGAAGTGTCAGGCAACCTTAACAATAGGTGGTGCTACTAGCCCTGCATATAATGTTTAAATCTATGAGGAATGCGAGTCACACTTAAATAAATGTGTGTGAGATTTGCCTGTAGTACAGGGGCAGTGTTTCTCCCTCTCTGTGTCTTTGACTTGCGGATAAGAAAATGAATGTGCCATTATAGATTATATTGAAAATCTATAATAAACCACATGTGCGTGCTCGTGCACACATTTGTTTATTACTGTGAATAGTTTGCATGGATAGAATAGTGCTGCGTATTTATATTACAGTAACATCTACTGACCCAACTGAAATCAGGGCCCCATTGTGCTAGGTATTGTACTAACCCAGGGGCAGGCAAACTTTTTGGCCTGAGGGCTGCATCGGGTTTCTGAAATTGTATGGAGGGCCAGTTAGGGACGACTGGAAAAAAGCTAATGTAGTGCCCATCTTTAAGAAAGGGAAGAAGAAAGATCCAGGGAACTACAGGCCAGTTAGTCTCACCTCAGTCCCTGGAAAAATCATGGAACAGGTCCTCAAGGAATCAATCCTGAACCACTTAAAGGAGGAGAAAGTGATCAGGAACAGTCAGCATGGATTCACCATGGGCGAGTCATGCCTGACTAACCTAATTGCCTTCTATGATAAGATAACCGGCTCTGTGGATGAGGGGAAAGCAGTGGATGTGCTATTTCCGGACTTTAGCAAAGCTTTTGATACAGTCTCCCACAGTATTCTTGCCAGCAAGTTAAAGAAGTATGGGCGGGATGAATGGACGGTAAGGTGGATAGAAAACTGGCTAGATGGTCGGGCTCAACGGGTAGTGATCAATGGTTCCCTGTCTAGTTGGCAGCCGGTATCAAGTGGAGTGCCCCAAGGGTCGGTGCTGGGGCCGGTTTTATTCAATATCTTCATTAACGATCTGGAAGATGGTGTGGACTGCACCCTTAGCAAGTTTGCAGATGACACTAAACTGGGAGGAGTGGTTGATACGCTGGAGGGTAGGGATAGGATACAGAGGGACTTAGACAAATTAGAGGATTGGGCCAAAAGAAATATGATGAGGTTCAACAAGGACAAGTGCAGAGTCCTGCATTTAGGACGAAAGAATCCCATGCACTGCTATAGACTAGGGACCGAATGGCTGGGCAGCAGTTCTGCAGAAAAGGACCTAGGGGTTACGGTGGACGAAAAGCTGAATATGAGCCAACAGTGTGCCCTTGTTGCCAAGAAGGCTAATGGCATTTTGGGTTGTATAAGTAGGGGCATTTCCAGCAGATCGAGGGATGTGATCATTCCCCTCTACTCAGCACTGGTGAGGCCTCATTTGGAGTACTGTGTCCAGTTTTGGGCCCCACACTACAAGAAGGATGTCGATAAATTGGAGAGAGTCCAGCGGAGGGCAACAAAAATGATTAGGGGGCTGGAGCACATGACTTACGAGGAGAGGCTGAGGGAACTGGGATTGTTTAGTCTGCAGAAGAGAAGAATGAGGGGCGATTTGATAGCTGCTTTCAATTACCTGAAAGGGGGTTCCAAAGAGGATGGATCTAGACTGTTCTCAGTGATAGAAGATGACAGAACAAGGAGTAATGGTCTCAAGTTGCAGAGGGGGAGGTTTAGGTTGGACATTAGGAAAAACTTTTTCACTAGTAGGGTGGTGAAGAACTGGAATGGGTTACCTAGGGAGGTAGTGGAATCTCCTTCCTTAGAGGTTTTTAAGGTCAGGCTTGACAAAGCCCTGGCTGGGCTTATTTAGTTGGGTTTGGTCCTGCTTTGAGCAGGGGGGTGGACTAGATGACCTCCTGAGGTCCCTTCCAACCCTGAGATTCTATGATTAGGGGAGCCTGTGCCTCCCCAAACAGCCAGGCGTGGCCCAGCCCCCCCGCTTCTCGCCTCCTGATGGGGGCCCCCCCGGGACTCCTGCCCCATCCAACCCCCCTGTTCCCTGACGGCCCCTCGGGGACCCCTGCCCCATCCAGCCACCCCTTCTCCTTGACCGCCCCCAGACCTCCTGCCCTTAACTGCCCCCTGTCCCCCCATCCAGCTCCCCTCTCCTTCCTGACTTCCCCCTCCCCCTGGGACCCCTGCCCCATCCAACCACCCCTTCTCCCTGACCTCCCCCAGACACCCCGCCCCTAACTGCCCCCCGCCGCCCCATCCAACCCCTCCTCTCCTTCCTGACTGCCCCCCCAGGACCCCTGCTCCCATTCAACCCCCCTGTTCCCTGCCCTCTGACCGCCCTGACCCCTATCCACACCTCCGGCTCCTGACCCCCCCCCCCGAACTCCCCTGCCCTCTAACCAACCCCCACTCCCGCTCACTGCCCCCTTACCGCGCTTCCTGGAGCACCAGTGGCTGGCGGCACGGCTGCACCAGACAGGCAGCTGCACCGCGCAGCACAGAGCACCGGGTCAAGCCCCGGCTCCGCAGCTGCGCTGCCCCAGGAACTCACTGCTTCGACGCCCAGAGCATTGCGCCGGCAGCGCAGTGAGCTGAGGCTGCAGCGGAGGGGGAACAGCGGGGGAGGGGCCGGGGGCTAGCCTCCCGGGCCAGGAGCTCAGGGGCCGGACAGGACGGTCCTGCGGGCCGGATGTGGCCCGTGGGCCATAGTTTGCCCACCTCTGTACTAACCCATAGTGAGAGACAGTTCCTGCCCCAGAGAGCTTGGAATCTAAATGGACAAAAGATGAGCGAGGAAACGAGATATGAAGTGATTTGCCCAGGTTCACACAGCAGGTCAGTGAAACAGCTTAGAATGGAACACATTTCTTTGTTCCCAGTCCAGAGCCCTGTCCACTAGACCACACTGGCTCTCTCACGAACCTTGTATGGACCTTTACAAAGACTTGAAAAAACAACAACCCCAAATCCAAAACTAAATGGTCCCATCCTTGAGGCGCTTACAATCTACATCAAACAACTTTAGACAATGAAGATGATAAATAAAGGAAGGGAAAGGTGGGAAGAGTAAAAATCTTGTTACTGATGTTTCACAGCTCGGGAGTGTAAGTTGGTGATGGAAATCAAAATAAAAAGTTGGTTTTGGTTTTGAGGAGCAATTTGAGGACAATGAGGGAGGATACTGAGGGCACTGGAAGAGGGATATCATTTGGTTAGGTGGAAGGAAGATAGATTTGCATGGGGAAGTTATGTGAAGGACATCTTCAAACTCACTGGCCTTGTTCCCCTCTTCATTGCTCTTAGAATAATTCTCCATGGAAGGAGATGGAGATGGTTCTGTTCTGAGACACCTATGTAGCCTGTCTGGATCAGGTCCGACTAAATCAGAGTATCTCGACACATGGGTTGAGACCCAAAATTGGGTCATGAGAATGTGTCAAAAGGTCACTTGGGAGGCCTGGGTGTGTATGTTGGGTGTGTGTCCCCTGGAGGGGACTAGGCCCTGGGAGGTGCGAGGTTGCAGATCCCACCTGCACTCACTCCACAGCAGTGGCTCTGCTGGGCTGGCTGAGCTCAGCTTGACGCTCTGGGCATTGCATCCTGGTGCACGGTCACAGTGCCTCCATAATCACAATGGGGAGAGGGAGAAGCCAGCAGAATTAGAGTGAGTGGTGCAGTGACCCCCATATACCAGGCCACAACACAACTCTCACAAATCTGCCCACCGGGCCAATGCTGTGTGGTGCTGCCACCTCTGGGGTTGCAGTGCCACAACCAAGGTGGGGAGCCAAGCCACGCCAGCCCTGCGGGGCAGAAGCAGCCACTATGGTATGCACAGTGTACTTAGTACTTATTACATTACTGTGTATTATATAGTGTGGGTAAGAAATATTTAGTAAACCAGACGTTTTCTTTCATTGACGCTATTTACTGGGTTGCAACAGGGCATCAAAGTTTACAAATGGGTCATGAGCCTAAAAATGCTGAGAACCACTGCTCTAGATTCTTCCTAAAGGAACTTTTGGCTGGGTATGGGAAAGTTCCATGTTAATAAGGTGAGCACGCTGAGCCCCGTCTGCTCCGTGATACTTGCACCACCTGCCTTGTAGAAATCCCACCATTGCATGCGATATTGGCAGGTGATCTGGCCCTTTCTCTGGAAAACACAAGGCTGTGGATCTTGAAGCGTTGCGAGCCCTTGGAATGATACTCTGAGCATCACCATTTTGGGACCTCTCTATGCTTCTCATGACAGAAATTGAAGGCAGTTGAAAAATTTTAGCTGAGCTGTTGCCATTCATGCAGCTGGCCACCAGAGGCCTCTGTCCATCTAGCTGAGCAGGCAGCACTCTGGGGAAAGTGTCTCCTTTCCTGCACTGTGCCAAGGCAGCATTTGTTCGTTTTTTTTGCAGGCTGGAACCCTTACCCGCCTAGCCTCGGGTCCTGTCCACTTAGACAGATTGGAGACTGTTCCCACTGCAGCCTGGAGTCCCTTAGTGAATAGCGGTGTGAGGATGTAAATACAAATTTGGAAAAATATTTATTTTCTGTCAGTTCTTCAAATGGCCGAGAGAAACCTTTTGTGTAGCGCTGATGGGATCATCCAGGAGAAGAAGCCTCTGCTTTCCTCCTGCCTGTCTAGGCAGATAGGTGGAGCCTGCCTCCAGAGAGGATAGTACTAGGCTGGAGTTTCCCCTGGATGAAGGGGAGCATACTGATGTTGGAGGGGATGGTGAGGATGTAGAGGGTCAGATACCGAAAGGATATTATGCCAGTGGTTAGAGTGAATGAAGTCCTTCTCTGGAGGAAGTGGCCACCAGCCCCATTTTTGTGAGCGTTTTCTGATGGTTTCAGGTTAAAGTTTTACCCTGGTACCTGTTGCACAGAAATGGGGAGAGGGATGTCAGGAGGACTTTTCCATTGCGCATTCAAAAGTCAGAAGAACACGGAATACGTATTGCTTTAAATTGCATTTGTGGGGTAGAAGTCCCATGATGTTTGAGCTCTGGAGATTAGCAATCCTGAGCCCAGCTACCCTTGTTATCTGCCTCATTCTCCAAGGTTTTGTACTACATGTAGACTTAAGATATGTTTACACTTAAAACACTACAATGCCATAGCTGCGCTTCAGTGTAGACACTATCGTGCTAGGAGGGGTTCTCCCATTGCTGTAGTTAATCTATCTCCCTGCAAGGTCAACAGGGAGGTAGACAGGTCAACAGAAGAATTCTTCCCTTGACCTAGCGCTGTCGACTCCGGGGCTAGGTCAGCAGAGCTACATCTCTCAGGGTTTGGATGTTTCACACCCCTGTGAGACGTAGCTATGCTAAAGTAAGTTTTCAGTGTAGACAAGCCCCTACTTTCTAAGTGACAGGTTTCAGTGGTAGCCATGTTAGTCTGTATCAGCAAAAAAAACCCCGAGGATTCCTTGTGGCACCTTAGAGACTAACAAATTTATTTGGGCATAAGCTTTCGTGGGCTAGAACCCACTTCATCAGATGTCTGAAGTAAAAGATACAGGAGCAGGTATAAATACATGAAAGGATGTGGGGTGCTTTACCAAGTGTTAAGTCAGTCTAACGAGATAAATCAATTAACAGCAGGATACCAAGGGAGGAGAAATAACTTTTGAAGTGGTAATGAGAGTGGCCCATTTCAGACAGTTGACAAGAAGGTCTGAGTAACAGTAAGGAGAAATTAGTATTGGGGAAATTAAGTTTAGGTTTTGTAATGACCCAACCACTCCCAGTCTCTGATGGAGCTGAGCTTTACCAAGGTGCTGGATGGGATGAAATATAAACATTTTGACCTGCCTTTTTCATCAAAATTTTGAATTTTTCTCAACCAGCTCTGATTTCATCTGACTACTCTTCTCTTACTTATTCCTTTGTACCACTTTGTTCCTTCTGTCAGTCTTCACTTTTGTCTTGTACGAAGTTGAGTGCTTTGTTGGTATTAAATGGCAATAAATAGTTGGGGAGGGACTCCTCACTTTTTCTTTTTTTCTGTTAGGAAGGAGGGTTTATAAATTATAATGGTTTATTAATCATTTATTAATGCCTCTCTTTTGTGCAATCTAGATCTTGCTTGTAAATGTCTTTCATATGAGCTGCTGACTAGTAGATTTCTGTCACACTTGAACGCCCCCTCCCCCCCAGCTTCTGGAAGGAAGAATGGATTTTTTTTCTCACTTCTCCTTCTGCTTTTCACCCAAATTACATTTCCCCACAGAATTTCATTGCTGCTGTGACTGGGAGGTGTGAAGAAAAGATCTCTGATACTTTATCAGTCCTACAGCCTTTGCATTTAGGGGAATTTCTCCCCTGTAAATAACTCCAGTACCTACATCTGGTGCTTCTACTCATAGTTCCTTTTTTCCCCGCCAGATGCAGCAGCAATTTGAAACTGACGTGATTTTTTTACACATTCACTTCTGCCCACCTTTCTGAATAACAGCAAACAATCACTGCTTATATTTACCATAAATATCAAGTGTTCTGATCTGCTGCTGTTTGGCAAAGCTCTGACCTGCAGCAGAGGATTTGCAGGGTTTTTTATGCAGACTCAAGAAGACAGCAGTGCATAAGTTTACACTCTTCACATTTGTAAGGTTTTTAAATGAAAGCTTAAATTGTACAGAAAATGATGGGTTAGGCCCCTATGCTTACTGGGGAAAGTTCCCAGTTTACCAGTGGGGAGTAGCCAGGTGGGTTTTCAAGCCCTGCTTATTACTTACATAGCACCAACCGCAGTCTAGGTTCTGTACAGACAAGTATGAAAAGTACTTGCACCTTAAAATTTGCGGTCCTCTAATTTGCCAGATGTGATCAAAAGTGTGTTTAGTTCTGTCAATCTAGGCAGAAAAACTGAAACAACCATTCCTGGGTAGCAATGCAGATAGGGTTGCCAGGTGTCCAGTTTTCAACCGGAATGCCAGGTTGAAAAGGGACCCTGGCAGCTGCAGTCAGCATCACTGACCGGGTCGTTAAAAGTCTGGTTGGCGGTGCAGCAGGGCTAAGGCAGGCTCTCTACCCGTCGTGGCTTCACGCGGCTCCCAGAAGCAGTGGCATGTTCCCCCTCCAGCTCCTAGGTGGAGGTGCGGCCAGGCGACTCTGCACACTGCCCCATCCGCAGGCGCCGCCCCCGCAGTTCCCATTGGCTGGGAGCGGCCAATGGGAGTTGCGGGGGCGGCGCCTAGGAGCTGGAGGGGGGACAGCTTGGAGCCCCCTCCTGTACCCCAGAGCCCACACCCCCAGCCAGAGCCCTCACACCCCTCCTGCACCTCAGCCCCCTGCCCCGGCCCTGAGCCCCCTCAGCCCCACCCCAGAGTCTGCACCCCCAGCCAGAGCCCACACACCCCTCCCGTACCCCACCCCCTGCCCCAGCCCTGATCCCCCTCCCACCTTCTGAAGCCCTTGATACCAACCCAGACCCCCCTCCTGCACCCCAAACCCCTCATCCCCAGCCCCACCCCAGAGTCTGCACCCAGCCGGAGCCCTCAGCCCCCCCTCAGCCCTGCCCCAGCCCAGAGCCCCCTCCCACATTCCAAACCCCCCTCTGGAGCCCCCTCCTGCACTCCAAATCCCTCATCCCCCTGACCCCACACCCTCACCCCCCCAGCCTCCTGCCACAGCCTGGAGCCCCTTTCCATACTATGATCCCCTTGGCTCCTCATTTTTGCCCCCACCCAGAACCTGCACCCCCAGCCCAGAGCCCACACCCCCTCCCACACCCAAACTCCCTGCCTCAGCCCAGAGCCCCCTCCCATACTACGATCCCCTTGGCTCCACCCCCAGCCCAGAGCCCCCTCCTGCACTCCAAACCCCTCATGTCTGGCCCCACCCCAGAGACCACACCCCCAGCTGGAGCCCTCATCGCCCTCCTCCTCCCCGCATCCCAACCCACTGCCTCAGCCCGGATCCCCCTCCCGCACCCTGAACTCCTCATTTCTGGCCCCACCCTAGAGCCTGCACTCCCAGCCAGAGCCTGAACCCTCTCCTGCACCCGAACTGCCTGAGCCAGCCCAGTGAAAATGAGTGAGTGCATGAGGGTGGGGAGAGCGAGCGACAGAGTGAGAGGGGATGGAATGAGGGGGCGGGTCAAGGTTGTTCGGTTTTGTGGAGTTGAAAGTTGGCAACCCTAAATGCAGAACGTAACCAGTTATAATTATATACAACGTGATGTGTACTTTTGATAAATTCATATTTGTGTGTGTATGCTATGGTTAAATAAAAGCCTTCCTAGCCTTAGTACAGTGCATTTTTAAATTGTGTAAGCTAAAATCTGTAAACAGAGTATTTCAATTGTAAGTTTGGATATGATCACCTGGGAGCAGGTCTCTAACTACCAGAAACCTTTAGGAAAGGGGTTTTTCAAAAGTGTTTAGTGGTGCCATAACTTGCATGGAAACGTATGGTAATACATCCACTGAAGTCAAATTTGTTAAGCCAAAGCTTAGCACTTTCTAGACTCACACCCTAAAGTTTTACTATGTGGCTAAAACTCCACAAAAAAAGAATAGGAAGTAAACATTCCTCCAGAGGTGTGTGGTAGTTTGTTTGTTTTACTCAGGTTTCTGTGAAATTACACAATCCTGGAATAAAATACTTTGGTTTGTGTTTGGCTTTTTATCTTAGATTTCAAACAGAATTTCAGCAGGTATTTATATAAGCTGTAAAGACTCCTTGGGGCAGGCAGGCAGATAAGTATTGAAAATGTTGGGTATTTGTTGTATGACCACTGCATTGAGAAGCGTTGTGCCTGGAGGAGGTTCTCTTATTAATAATTCAAAGAATTTGGTACTTGAGCTATGTCAGTTCTGCTGAGCATTATATAACTGCAGGTTCTAAATGTGCCGGACTATCCTTCGACAGACTGCTAGCAGTCTCCAGGACAAGACTGCTTTTAAGACCAAATTTCTTCCCTGAAGCTAAAGGGGATTTTTCCTGTATGCTGCAATACCCTAACATAAATGGAGACCAGTGGTTTGAAATCTATGTGCAAAATACACTAATGTACATTGATGAGCAGCAGCAGAATGCTGTAAGACAAACTTTGTTTCCATCATTGAGAAATCCTGATGCTGTTTGAAAGAGTTTGATTCTTTCTTTGCAAAGAAAGGTTTCAGCCTTCAGCAAGAAAAGCTTCAGATGTAAAGATAAGGAAAAATGGTTGAAGTGAGTACTCTGTATATGTTAGTTACATTTGTTTTGTATTAATATATTTTATACTGGTTAGTTGAGTGTTTTTTAAGGCTTGAAAAGAATCTGTTACTATCTCTCCCTCAGTCACTTTGGATGTTAGTAGTAGTGAATTTGTATCTGTTTAATCAAATCAAAACTCTTGTCAGCATAGAGATCATTCTTGGTTATTAGCTGGTTATTAAGAAAAACAAATTTGCTTATCTTTCACTAGTGGCTTATGTTTTAATATATGTATTTAACTTTTTCATAGCATATGAATATTTTAAATTGATAATGTATATGTGTGTTTTAAGAATCTAGGGACACTTGATTGCAGACATTATAGTAATATTTTTAGCTTGGTAGCTTATTCTGTGTTTTGTTTTGTTTTTCAGTTAAAATCAAACAGCCTCCTAACCACATACTCTAGGATGAGCATCCTTTCAGTCTACATTTGATACATATCATAGAAGCTTCATGTCTTCCTTTTGTGACATTTCATTTAATAACTGTCTTAATGTATAAAAATGTAGGCTTGTTTTACTCACTAGGACTTTACCTTACTTTTTTCTTAACCCATTCGACATAGGTGGCAACACATGTCAGCAGGCCATGCATGGTATCCTATGTGTGACTGCATGTTTCCCATAGTGCAATCTAATGTAAAGGAATGCCCTCACACCTCCCAGAAGAGCTTTCTTAAATGTGAAAGTAAAGAATAAAATAGTAAAGAATAAAATTGTCAGACACCTAGAAGAACATAAATTGTTGGGCAAAAGTCAACATGGTTTCTGTAAAGGGAAATCGTGTCTTACTAATCTATTAGAGTTCTTTGAAGGGGTCAACAAACATGTGGACAAGGGGGATTCAGTGGACATAGTGTACATAGATTTCCAGAAAGCCTTTGACAAGGTCCCTCACCAAAGGCTCTTACGTAAATTAAGTTGTCATGGGATAAAAGGGAAGGTCCTTTCATGGATTGAGAACTGGTTAAAAGACAGGGAACAAAGGAATAAATGGTAAATTCTCAGAATGGAGAGGGGTAACTAGTGGTGTTTACTAAGGGTCTGTTCTAGGACCAATCCTATTCAACTTATCCATAAAGGATCTGGAGAAAGGGGTAAACAGTGAGATGGCAAAGTTTGCAGATGATACTAAACTGCTCAAGATAGTTAAGACCAAAGCAGACTGTGAAGAACTTCAAAAAGATCTCACAAAACTAAGTGATTGGGCAACAAAATGGCAAATGAAATTTAATGTGGATAAATGTAAAGTAATGCACATTGGAAAACATAACCCCAACTGTACATACAATATGATGGGGGGCTAATTTAGCTACAACAAATCAGGAAAAAGATCTTGGAGTCATCGTGGATAGTTCTCTGAAGACGTCGACGCAGTGGGCAGAGGCGGTCAAAAAAGCAAACAGGAAGTTAAGAATCATTAAAAAGGGGATAAAGAATAAGACGGAGAATATATTATTGCCCTTATATAAATCGATAGTACGCCCACATCTTGAATATTGCATACAGATGTGGTCTCCTCATTTCAAAAAAGATATACTGGCACTAGAAAAGGTTCAGAGAAGGGCAACTAAAATGATTAGGGGTTTGGAACGGGTCCCATATGAGGAGAGATTAAAGAGGCTAGGATTTTTCAGCTTGGAAAAGAGGAGACTAAGGGGGGATATGATAGAGGTATATAAAATCATGAGTGATGTGGAGAAAGTAGATAAGGAAAAGTTATTTACTTATTCCCATAATACAAGAACTAGGGGCCACCAAATGAAATTAATGGGCAGCAGGTTTAAAACAAATAAAAGGAAGTTCTTCTTCACACAGCGCACAGTCAACTTGTGGAACTCCTTGCCTGAGGAGGTTGTGAAGGCTAGGACTATAACAGCGTTTAAAAGAGAACTGGATAAATTCATGGAGGTTAAGTCCATTAATGGCTATTAGCCAGGATGGGTAAGGAATGGTGTCCCTAGCCTCTGTTTGTCAGAGGGTGGAGATGGATGTCAGGAGAGAGATCACTTGATCATTACCTGTTAGGTTCACTCCCTCTGGGGCACCTAGCATTGGCCGCTGTCAGTAGACAGGATACTGGGCTAGATGGACCTTTGGTCTGACCCAGTATGGCCGTTCTTATGTTCTTATGTGACCTGCACACTGAGTTGAGAGATCCATCTGCTTTAGAGTGCTCCAGAGAGACTATGGAAGGGATATTGAACACACACTTGTAATGCTAGTGGATTTTTATTTAGTCTATTTGTGAATTACTTATATGTTGCAATGTTGAAGAAATAAGCAGGTGAAAAGGAGGGTAGGGAAATCATCACTGGAACAGAACTAAGCGGAATATAAATACAGTATTGGTGTCAATGAGTATTGGGAGTTGGCTTTACAGGCAAGGCTCTACAACTATTAGACAAGATATCTACCATCAGTACCATGCTATAGCTTAGCTGCTTTGCTTATCAAAGGTTTATGATTAAATTGTTGAGTGAACTGTCTTCCCTCACAAGAGACTTGTATTATACAGCTCATTGTAAACAAGGGGATCAGTGTGATGTAATTTGCATATTGGGTCTGGTTTGAGACTGGATGGAAGATAAACCCAGTGTGCTCATTTGTACAAGAACAGAATTAACAAGAAAATGTTGCAGCACGACAGAGAAATGTTGAGAGAATGCTACAGCATTTTTTGTCCTCATCCCTTACCCTTTATGTTGTAGCATTTATTTTGTTACTCTGAAAAGCACAGAAGATATTTTGAACAGGGAATATAAAGTTCTCTTTGCTTTCTTGCAGATGAACTGCTATGGCAGGAGGTTAAGGCGGACAGGACCTGAACAGCTGAACAGTAGAAATGACTTGGTTTCTCCACCCCAGCATTCCAGGGTGAACGGCTGGTCTTTACCACTCCACACCTTTCAGATTGTTGCTCTGCTGTTTTACACATACCTGGCCATTGTAGGGTTTGGGATCTACATACCTTTGCTTCCACATGGATGGAAGTATGCTGCCTATGCTGTATCCTTTTTTTTTATTTCCTCCTCTTCCAAGACATGCTCTGCATAGGTTCTGGGTTAAAATTACATATACACTGCTTATGCTATAAATAAGGGTTAGTTCATTAGAGGAGTGAATTACATTTCCCCGATTGTATATTTAACCACACTTAGTGAGGGTGGTTTTGTTGTAGTTGGTTTTATATAAAAAAATTCACTTCCTGCAAAAGACCATATTAAAAAAAAATAAAAAATCTGTCTTTGCCAACTAAGATTGGATATGACCCAAAGCCCATTAGTCAGTGAGAGTCTATCCATTGACTTCAGTGAGCTTTGGATCAGGCCATTGATGTGAGCCTTGTTCTAAACTATGAGCTGCTCAGCAGTCAGGTGGGGGACTATAGATTCTCCACAGCTTTGAAGGACTCTTTGGTGTATTGATAAACATTCCCAATTATACATCTCACTTCAGCCCAGAGTTACCCACCTTCCACAGAAATTTGGTGTTGTCACTTTTTTTTTTCTTCTTTTTTTTTTTGAAAATTATTTACATTGGAAATAAAGAACCATAAAACTATTTACCGCAAAGGAATAATGGGCTAATGTGATCCTTGGTTGTATAAAGAGGGGAGTAGTGAGTACGGAGTTGGAATAGGGAGCTAATTTTACCTCCATGGACGGCATTGGTGAGACAGATGCATACCTCCCAACATTCCCGGTGGCTAAAGGGGATGGATCCTGCCCCAGGGAGGATGGGATAGGAGGCCCAAGGGGAAGAGTTGCAGAGCAAGTCCACCCCATGAGTCATCGGGCATTTGATTGACTTTTAAACTGAAGTGTTTTGAATCAGCCCAGTCACTACGGGGAGGCGGCACTAGGGGTGCCACCTCTCACTCCCTCCTCTGCAGCCCTAGGATCTGCACAGGTTAGAGATGGGTGAATTTCTGATAGTTTTTGGTTCACTGGCAATTCCAAACTTTTTTTTTTTAAAAAGTTAGTTTGGGGTTGGCCCAAAATCAAAATATTAAAAAAAAAAAATATTCGGCAATCAAAAAGCTGAAAGATTTGTTGTGTGTCAAACAAACGTTTAGTTGGAAACAAAACATTTTGTTTTGATTTCAGGTATTTTTTAACTTTAAAGGAAATTTCTAAACAAAACGTTGTTTAGAGACAAAAAGTCAAAGTTTCATTACAAACATATCAAAACAAAATACTTTGAATTTTGGGGGGAGGGAGGGTGGGTCATTTTTTAGGGGGCTTTATTGACCAGAATAATCCAGCACAATGTTTTGTCACCAAATCTCCATTCTTTTTTTTTTTTTTCCACCAAAAAGAAAGGATTTTTTTGGTTGACAGTTGTGGCCAGCTCTAGCACAGATCTCAACTTGGGAATGTTCTGAGCATCTGCTGTGTCATAGGTAAGGATGTGATTTGGTCACGGATTCCATGACCAAATCACATCTCTGGGACTTCTTTGGCTTCAGCCCCCTATGATGGGGCTTGGGCTTCAGCCCCACCGTGACTGTACCCTGACTGTACATTTTTACCGTGACTGCTCTGTGAATTTTGCCTAATTTTACCATGACACAAGTGTATCCGTCGTCATAGGTGAGGAAGGGGAGGGGAGTTCTGGCTGCTCCATTGAGGCTGCTCCCTTCCAGGGTAGTGGGAGCCCTAGCAAGAGCAGAATAAGTGCTTGACTGACTCTGCTTGAGCCTGGGGAAGTGCCTAGCAAAGTCCTTCCCTGGCCCAGCCACCCAGGAATGCTCAAGGGAAAGGGAAAAAAAGAAGCTGAGAAACAGCAACTAGTTACTGCACCCTGACTTTCTGTCCCAGAGCAGACTAAAGCATCCTGAGATGCCAAGGTATCACATGCTAGCAGAGTAAGCCATGTGCTCCATCCCTTCTCCCTTCCCTCATGACCCTGGGATGCCCTCTGTGCCAGGGGCTGTAGGGAGAGAGAGAGGGGTAGGAGCACACTACGCTGTTTCCACACCTGCTGAGAAATCCCCAGCCGGGGACTTAAGGGTAGTTTCCACTCCCTTTCAAGCAGCTTAAGGCTATGTGCACACTACAGCTTAAGTCAGTACAAGTTATGTCGCTGAGGGGTTTGAGTAAGCCACCCCCGGAGTGGTGTAAGTTACACCGTCCTAAGCATCGGTGTGGACAGCACTATGTCGGCAGGGGAGCTTCTTCCACCGACATAGCTACTGCCGCTCACGGGGGCCAAAGTAATTGAGTCGATTGGGGGCGCGCTCTCCCGTCAGCTTACAGCGTCTGCGCTAGCAGTGGCACAGCTGCGCTGAAGCAGCCACAGCACTCTAAGCTCTGAAGTGTAGCCATGGCCTGAGTGTTCCAGAAAGAGTGGAACAGGAAAGAAAATCTGCTCCCAAGTACAAACTGTAGCCCCCTTGACCTCTGTGAAATCTTATGTTTGATCCTCCAGCTGAAAAGGTTGACCCCCCTTGGTCTAATGCAAAAGAGACTTGGGCACAACTCTGTGGTGTACTGTTCACTTGCAGTGCTCCTTGACTGAAGGGCATCCTGCACATTGCAGAATCGAAACTCAACTCAGCAGTAACTGCTCTGAGTGGATAGCAAACTTACAAAATGCTAACATTTTTATAGTGAACTTTTCAGTAACATGTAGCAGCTTCTAATCAGATTACTTTACACAGTGCTTGCTCTTCGTTAAATCGTGAATCAGGGTCTTGAGTTCTATAGTACGTACCTCCAAACAGGGACATTTGAAACTGGTTTGAAATTCCTCTGACTGATAGGGTGGGGGTGGAGGTGGGGGGAAAGTTAACAATGTTATGAAAGGGAAAGCATCAATACACCAGTAATTTATGTACTATTTATATACTAAACCTAGATTGTTGCTAGGAAGTGATATGATGTCAATACAGTTTTCTTATAACAGCATGATAACTCTTACAGTAAGGGATGAAATACTTGTGTAGTCAAATGTTGTGTTTATAATGGAAAACAGTGCATTAGTGATGCCGTTTATCTCCTCTACTAGTCAAAATCAGATTTACACTGGAAACGGAATATAATCTTACAACAAAGATTTTTTTGTTTTTTCCTACTTCATAGGAAATAAGAATTCCTATTTTTTTTTAAAAAGCTGTTAAATTCAATTTGCATACCATGTTCACATGTTTGAAAAGAATAAGAGCCTTGCTGAAGTCCACTCTGCCGAGGTCCTTACTGGGTCCTGCTGGTGCTGTCATTGCTGGGGGGAGGGTCCTTGGAACAGAGCAACTGAGGGTTTTTTTTGGTAGTGGTGGTGGTGGTTGGTTGTTGTTAAGGAAATTGATATTCTTGCATATTAGAGAGTGGATTTAAAGGCTTGTTTGGGGAAAAGGGAGGGTTACTGCTCTGAGGTTCAGGTGGGTGTTTCCTGAAAGATCTGAAAAATAAATTACTATTTGGGGAGTCTGAGAATTCTTGGAATTTTTTTTCCCATTTAGAGAAGGTTCCCCTCACCTCTTAATAAGTGTGAGAGAAGTGTATTTCTGCCTTACTTTCTCCTCTGCCTTCCCTTTACTTCGATAAATTGCAGCTTTTTTTTATCCTGATTTGACTAGAATTGGGGGTCATTCCCTCTCTGAAATCACCCTGGAGCAAATCCCAAGGTAAGGCACTTTCATGGTAATATAGGACTAAGGAAGGAGTTGGTTGCTAAGTCCCAGTGACATGGGCAGAGGTGAGAGAGACTGTCTGGAGGTGTTCTTTCCCCTCTAAAGATGAGTCTTTCTCTTGTGCAGATGATCTGCTGGCTGGATTTAGTTCATCTAGATCAGGGGTGCCCAACACGGTGCCCACGGGCGCCATTGCGCCCGCCGGGGGGTGTAAGTGCGCCCGCGGAGCCCTCCGGTTGTTTTTTTGTTTTTTGTTTTGCTCCGCCGGCAGCGCTCTGGTTTTTTTTTTTTTTTTTTTTTGGCGCCCGCCTGCAGCGCTCGGTTTTTTTTTTTCTTTTTTGGCGCCCGACGGACAAAAAAGGTTGGGGACCACTGATCTAGATCTTATGAGGAAGGGGTTACACTAAGCACATGGACATCACATTTTCAATGTGTTGTTTTGATCAAATTATGCATTTTATTTCAGATAGTAATAACTAAAAAAATCACAGCATATCTGTAGAACAAACTGACAGAGATCATACAGATCTCTTTAAAGACCACAATCAAATTAAAACCGATATGCAGATTTTTATAGGACCCTCTCCAGTACAATAGTTCAAGATAATGTTGCTATGCATCAGTTTGGAGGCTCTGCATAATAAATCCACCACTGCCACCTTTGGCTTTTAGACTTTAAGGAGGAGCTGATCAAGATAATCCTCTTATGACCCTGTCAATATCATTAACAGTTTTAAATGTGAAAGTTGAACCTTTCTTAACCATAGACAAAGCTTCTTGTTTCCCAATATATAGAAATTTTAGAGGGGTGTGTAGACAGAGTGGCTTCTTAGAACTTTAATTTTTTGCAGTCTAATAAGAACTAATAAGAATCTAAACTTGTGTGTTTAGAAACAAGTTCAAAACTAAAAGAAGGCTGATTTTAAATGTCATCATGTTGCTATGTTTCCTGATGAGGTCCAGGAAATGCAAACTAGGACATAAAGATTTCAGACTTTTAATGGAAGAACTGCCAAATATTGGTGCCAAATTTTGGGAAACAATGGAAGATAAAATTAATATTTTTAGTTTTTGACAGTGAAGTAAGAAATGTTTTCGCTTCAAACTGAATTGGTTTGTTTGCATTTGTGGAAGAAAGTGGTAGGTCTGATGAGTTCAAACTTATTAAAATAACCTTTTTGCCCTCCTTTATGTTCGAATAAAAAATAATCTTATAGAGATTAAGAATTTTGGGACAAATCCACGGCTGGTGTAAATCAGCATATCTCCTTTGATTTAAGTGTACCTGCAATGACTTACCCCAGCTGAGGATCTGACCCTTTATGCATCATTGGAAGTTTTGTTGCTGTGACTGCCCTGGTAGGTCAGTTTTTTCATGGGGGTTGTATCTTTCTGATGTGTCAGGCTATACTGTGTAGTCTAATGTAGCTTATGGTTATCTAAATGAAACATTTTGGATACTGTATGTACCATTCTGAGAATAATTTTGCATGCAATGAGTGGGATAGCTGGAAAGCCTATGTTATGTAACATGCAAGGAAATCTGTGTGTATGTATATAATATAGCTGTGTGAGTGTGAAGTATATATGTACGCTTTATATATATGAATACGTCACTTTTTATATGAAAATTACACATCTATATAATGAAGTGCTGCAATTACATAAAAACATAGGTGAGGAAAACTAATATTTTAGTCTTCAATAGAAGTAATCTTAAGATGATGGCACATTATTAAATGCTTATTCTGCATATCTAAGATATAAAAAGTGTGACTATACAAAGCATACTTCATGGATCTCAGGTACACACACATATTTTGGCAGGCTTTTTGTGGTAATGACAACTTGTGTTAAGGCAGGCTATAGGTCATTCTCATCAATTGTTCCTGCAACCTTCCCAGCTGCTCCCTTCTGGTGAACAAGAAATTGTGTTTGGGAGTGGATCCAGAGTTCAAACTGTGCCTTACAAAGGGTGTGTGTATTGAGGGGGTGAGGGGTGTGTGGCATGCTCTGCATGTGGGGTTAAAAAAAACAAAAAAAAGAGTATATTGAGTGCATGGGCCAAGAAATATACATACAGAGTTCAATCTCTCTGCTTTTTGAAGAATGCTTAGATGATATCTGTCACCAGTTGGATGTAGAAGAGCTACTTCCTCCTGAACCTGGGAAGCACATAATTGATAAAATTACTATTTAAAGAACTGCTAGGTGAAAAATTGATCAAGTTATGCATACATAAGGGCTTTTCGTTTATCTCCTTCTTGAGGCAGGAAGACTTACAGGCCAGGGATACTTTAGAATTCTGCTGGTTGTTTAAGTCTGTGACTGTATATCATTTTCAAAATAACTTTAAAAAAATCATGTAATATATCCTGATGTTGCCTATGAGACTCAGTCTCAGAGTCTAAGATTTAAATCTTTGAAAGAAGATTTAACCAAAACTGGTGCTCTGTTAGAAATATTGTATCCAGCAATTTTTTTTTATTGTGTATCACACCAAAAATGTTTCTGTATTATGCAGAGTTTCCTTATCTTCTGTTCTCAAAGTTTAAACTGTAGTACAGACTTGTGAAGAGGCAAAGTTTTGTAACTTCTTTTCTAGCTCCTTGGGCTTTGTTTACTCTTGAATCAGATCTAGCACTGTGATACAGTGCTTGTTCTGTTTCTAATAGAGAATAATTCTACTTTAAACAATGTAGGAAATTATTGCTTTGGGGCACACAATGAGACTTCCTGCTCTGGTTAAGAAAACACACCTTCCCATTGTCCTTCTCTGTCATGTCACAGTGTTCATTCTCTTCAAAAGTATTGGTAATTGCTACCATGGTAACAAAACAAAAACATGATGTGGCAGCTATTCTCAGTGTTTCATAAATGAATTCTGCTCGTTTACTAAACTACAGCAGTTTGATGACTCTCTCTATGACTTAAGCCTAGCACAAAATAATCTATTCACTGTGTGGTGCTCAAGGGTGGATGTCTGACTTTTTTTGGAGTGGGTGGGTGGGGGTAATCATCACTAGAATCAGCCAGTGCAAAAAGATAATCCATTTGCCTCTCGCTATTGTGTTAGTACTTAGTGATTGCACAATTAACTTCTGTAGCAAGAGGTGAATTCTGTGGAATACTTGGGGATCTGGTTATAGTTGAACTACTTTCTTATGTTGCAAAGCAGCTAGACAAAGTGCTTAGCTAGTTCAGGTGAGACTGAATATTCATGCTCTGTATTTGGAATTTTAGTGGTCGTGCCATGTGATTTGGGGCTGACAAGTTCGCCAGGTGAGAGTGTAGGGAGATGTGGAAAAGACAGTGCGCGGAAAGTGGGACACAGATCAATCAAGGGTTAGAAAGGGAGCTGCTTTGCCAGGCGATAGTTTTGACTTGGTTTTCTTGCAAGTGAACTTCTTGGAACTGTTTGCTCTATCCCAGGTAAACATGACTTGTGTGAACATTTGTAAATAAATAAATGGGAATAAGGAATACCCTGAATCTTTGTCACTAACTTCATTTCTAACAAGTAACTGGCACATTCCAAAGCCCCGTATCACTGCCTCTCAGGAAAGGGGTAACAGTAAGTTTCTGACTGCCAGTTCATGTCCCATGGTCCTTGCTTGTGGCTCCCAACCCATTCTCCTAAAGTCTCACATAACCAACTGGCTCCAGGAGCTGAGGCTTTAAGGGAAAAAAACAAATATTACGAGACTAGTGATCAAATTGAAAGTTGGCAACCCTGGAGTGTGGGTAAAATATGATTCCTATCAGGGCAATGTACTGAAATCCAATTGGTGTTTTCTCCCAAGAATTCCTCTGTGGCTTTTATCTTGGGAGGGGGTGAATTGAGTCTAAAAAAGGTTTCAAGAGTAACTTGAATAGAACCTTGTTAGTTTGTTCTCTGTTAAGTCTACAGGACTTCTTCATGTTGAAGTCTGAAGGAGTGCCTATTTATAAATATTAGGCAGTAATTACAGGCATCTGTCACAACTCATAGGTAAGGAATAGAAATGGTAAGAGGCAAAATTATACTGACTTGGGGGTGGGGGGGAAATCTGAAGATGAGCTGTATTCGGCTATAGAATAATTTCTCAAAAGAAGTAATGGTGGCCCCATTGCCTTGGGACTTACAAAAATAGCCTGGACAAAACACCAAAAAAATGTGCTGCCAAGAACAATCCTGTATTGTCAGGGGGATTGAACTAACTTAGTAGATAAACCTGGTGACTTCCATTTCTAGCTCTTTTGATACTGTGGCATGCCACTTATTAGTTAAAACTGGTGTGTGTGTGTGTGTGGCGGGGGGGAGATAGTTGTCCCTTCTGTTAAGATAAAGTAAAACTGAAATGCATTTTACTCATTTGTAATATTGAAAATGTGTACAGGCAACTGGGAGGTGAGGGAGAGAAGGAACATAGGTCATGGAAGTTAGACCTACATTTCTTCCATTTTACAAGTCATAGTGCAGTTTATCCTTCCTTTGTCTGCAAAAATACAAGCACTGAATAAGGGGTGGTGTGGGTGGGGGAACTCTTTAAAATGGCACAGGGACATGTGTTGGGCAAAAGCTATTGAAAGGGGTATGTCCTTGATCTTCATCTTTGTGTGTTTTCTTTATCCTAAACACTTAATTTCTCCTTAACTAACAATAACGCAGGTGATCGGCGTCCTTTTTGCGCATCACTTAGTTGCTCACCTTGTTGCCATCACCATTGACCCAGCAGATCAAAATGTGCTGGCCAAGAAAAACTACAGCAGCCCCATGCCAGTCTTTGACAGAGGCAAGCACAAGCACGTCATTCAGAACCAGCACTGTTATCTCTGTGAAGTTGACGTGTAAGTTATGCAGTAAAAACATATCAAAAAGGTCAGGATTGTTTTTCTTTAAATCCAGAGACGTTTTATATTTTTCTTTACTGTTGTGAAGTCATTTTCCTGCTGGCCAGGTTAGAGAGAAACTGACCTGTTAGTAAGAAATTTGTGGCTTTGAATTAGAACCATCTATAGTTGAGGTTGCCTGGCAATTCCCTTATAAGATCCTATTTTCAATTGCTTTTAACTTTCACAGACTTCACCTTTCAGGCTGAAATTTTCCATACCAAGGGTTTGCTCCAGGGTGATTTTAATGTTTCAGCTAACATGATTCGGCTGTTTCTGAGAACGGGGAAATTTATTGTGCTGTCCATGTTTATTAGGGGAAAAAAATATTAAAAACCTTTTTGCTGAGGGTCCGTCCTTTCAGAGCAGGGACTTGAAATTTGGCAGGAGAGTTGCCCTGGGATGTGCTTTTTGCCATTCCTGTGAAAATGAGCCCAAATCTGGCCAAGTTACATAGTTCTGAATAATCTCTGTTCGCAAACAGTTAGTGGAGACTTGTAAGAGTGTGGCAGCTAAATTCCCAAAGAGTCTGTCTGCCCTGAGCATGCTCCATCCACTCACAGCTCCGACCTGTTCTAGATTGTACGTCCTCACCATGACCGCATGCTCCGTCCAAGCTCTGCAGAGACTTAGGGCCTGGCTACACTGGAGAGTTTACAGTGGTGCAGCTGCACTGCTGTAAGCTCTCTAGTGTAGCTGCCGTAAGCCGACCGGAGAAACTCTCCGGCCAACATAACGCTGTCCACACCGACGCTTAAATCGGTGTAACTTATGTTGCTCAGGGAAGGGGGGAGAAGATGATTTCTTCACCCCCCCATGAGCGACATCAATGATGCCAACGTAAGCCGTAGTGTAGACATAGCCTTAGTGGGACTTTACCTGCAGTTGCTCTTCCCACCCGCCAAGGGATCCTGGGATATCAGACACAAACTGAGAGCAGGGAGACTGTCTCTCCTGTGCTCCTTGCTGGTGGCCAGGCCATATAGGAGGACAGCCAGAGGAATCCTGATTAGAGTGCAGAGGGGTGAGGAATCGTGGGGGGATGGGAAGGGCTGTGTGTCTTGGACTGCTTGCGATTTCTTTGTTTTTTGGGGGTAATATATAAACCTGCTATAAGACATCTGTCTGTCGGAGACTGCCCATGTCTCCATAAGTGTGGCCTGTTTTGCTGACTAATTCTTATTCCATTTTATTTATATCTTTTTGTTTTTAGAGGGCCAAAAGCCAAACACTGTAGTGCCTGTAATAAGTGCATTGCGGACTTCGATCACCACTGTAAGTGGCTCAATAACTGTGTGGGAGGCAGAAATTACTGGTAAGCCAATCCGGGCTAGCTTTGATAATATTGATTTGTCATGAAGAAATCAATGGGAGCTAAGTGTACTTCACAATGAACCAGATGCTTCCCCCCCCCCGGCCCCTTTGAGAACATTTAACTGCTTGGTAGGGATTGGCTGATTTGGAGGGAACATTCCTATGTCAGCAGCCTTTTCTTCAATGGTGGAAAAGTGAGGTCAAGTTAATGACTCCTCCCTGGGAAATCAGTTTTAAATATATCCCTTTCTTCCCCCATATGGCCCAGAAACATCCAGTTTTTATTGTGTTTGCAGTTCGTTTCTAATAAGTCCACTGTACCAATCTATGTGCTAGCCAGGAAGTTCCTCGACCACTATATCTAGTCACAATAGCTATGGCAGATATATGTTCGCTGACCAATTTGAGAGTTAATTCTTATCTTACAAGACTTGATCTTTGAATTAAAAAAGTGTCCTTAGTTGGTATTGTTTGATCTGTACTAAGTGTATTGTTGGTATACTGTAATTAATAAAACTTGTGCTTTTAAAAATATCTTTTGTTGTACTGTAGGCATTTCATTTTTATTCAAATTTACAGCATCAGTCCAAAAAGAATACAGTAAATAAATTAATTTCCTTTTTTCTTTTATTGGATTTTATACTATATAGAACAGAGTGAATAAAATAAATGCATATAATATTAACTAGAATATTCCATGCCTAATTATCTTGTAAGGAAGGTAAAATAGACTGAAGAAAATCCAAGTGATATTTGTTTCACCAAATCCCCCTTGTTTATGGATATATAAAGATATATATGTGAGCACTTACAAAAAGAGTAGAACAAAATGTGAGTTGCTTCAGCCCCCTGAATAGGATTTGTGGTGAAAATTGTGTAAATTCTTCTTCACATTTAAAATGCCACAAGCTGAATGGAAAAGAAAAAGCTGAATTGTTTGAACAGAAGAGTAACAAAAGGAGTGCGAGTGAAAAATGACTAGTCTATATTTTGTAGTGAAGCCACAGTAACTCAAGTGGTTCTTTGTTTTGCCACACTTTAAAACAGACTCTAGAAAATGAGAAGTAGGTGATGTAGTTTAATGTTAGAGAGATGAATGGGGGCTATGTTTAGAGGGATTTATTTTAATTTGGTCAGTGGGTGGAACAATCTTTTGACCTTGTCCCATTACCCTGGCTAGGGGTAAAGTTTCCAATCCCATGGTGTAACAAGTGTGTTGTAGATGGCCTGGAGCTGTAACAAGGAAGTTTTGCGCCCGAGGGAAGGGCCGTCTCCAGGCTCTTCGGCGGCAATTCAGCGGCGGGTCCCTCAGTCCCTCTTGGAGGGAAGGACCCACCGCCAAATTGCCACCGAAGAATGAATGAAGCGGTTTTTTTTTTTCCCCCTCCGTCCCGCTTGGGCAGTAGAGCTGCGCCCCTCTGCTTTGTGTGCCCGAGGCAAGTGCCTCACTCGCCTCGCCCTTGTTACGGCACTGTGGGAGTCATTGGGTGGAAAAAAGTCTTGTTGCCATTATAAAATACTCCAGGGTCATATACCACGTTGAGACAGATTAGGGTTTATTGGGCAGCAGTGGATGGATAAGGGATTTGGAGTGTAGCTGTGCTCAAGTACCACAACCGTGTGTTGGAGTCAGAGGCTTATTCTTCTGGGTGATTCCAGTGCAAATGTGGATGATACTTCAGGAGTGACCTTAGATGTCATATTGTACATGACATCCATGGGGCTCTCCCTTACGGGTTTTGGCACTAAATTTAAAGCTAGCTTGCTTTGGATTTGATCTCTGATTTGGAGGGGCTGGGGATGGTAAATGTTCTCATTTTGGTTTGGCATCAGGGCTTACCCTTTGCTCTCTCTGGTGCGGTTGAACCATTTTATTTGCTTAACCACAACGACAGTTGCCCAGTAGGGTTTCAAAGCTCTTTAAGGGAGAATATTCAATGTCAATGCATGTATACTACTCTTTCAGTGGTCCGGTTAGACACTGATTTATTTGTCCTCTACTCAGTAGCGGCGCCAGCTTTGCCGGCGCCCTAGGCGGTGGAAGGTCCCGCCCCCGAAATCCCGCCCCCAACAGCGGCGGCGGAAGGTCCCGCCCCCAAATTTCTACGGGCGGCGGGGGCGCAGGCGCCCCCAAAATAGCAGCGCCCTAGGCGACCGCCTAGGTCGCCTAATGGGAGCGCCGGCCCTGCCTCTACTGTCAGTAGGGTTGTTCTAATACCCCCAGCTTTGCACCCTCCTCACAGGTCAACCTTTTCTTCAGGCAGCCTGTGATAGAGGTAATGGAAAGAGAAGAGCAGAAGGCTGAGTGCTGGTGACAGAAACCAACCTCCAAATCTGATTGATCATATCATAAATCACTTTAGAGGTTTTATGCAATGGCTGTAATGGAGACAAAAAAGAAGTTTTCTTCTCTTCCATTACAGCCACTGAAGTTATAATTGACAGCACTGGTGAACCTGGGTTCCCTTGTCACGGTACAACCCAGATTTTCTGTTTTCATCTATGGAAGTCCTATGTTGTTTGGTTCCTTCTTGGCTAATTTACAAATTTGCCTCTTCTATTCCATTGGCTTAAGTCATTTGAGAAACACAAGCGATCAGGTTTAAACATCTGGGGGCTGGAGGCAGGCTGTGTTTGGTGAGCAGCCAAAGATGCTGAAATTCATACCATTGGACCAACAGAGCCCAATTATTTATTTGACCTTCAGTGGATGCCTAAAGGCATATGGTTACACAGGCTTTTTCTTGAGACAGTGGCCTGTGGGGAGTGGAGGGAGTTAAGTGTTTGTTTGTGTGTGGGTGTTTGGGGATGTGAATGAAGTATTTTAACTGAGATTGATGTAATTTCATACTTGTATTTTTTACTTGAAAGGTATTTTATAAATAAACAAATATTATTCTTTTAAATCAGTGGAAGTTCATGAAAGCTTCATTTACGTGGAGCTGCATGCCTGGTCATCCTCTGAGTACAGTGTTTTGTTTCTCTTATGTACATAGGTTTTTCTTCAATGCTGTTGCCTCTGCTGTTCTTGGTGTCTTCCTCCTGATACTGGTGATCCTTTATGTCTTCATCCAGTACTTTGTGAATCCAGCAGAACTACGCACAGCACCTCAGTTTGAAAGTATTTTTCCACTGACTTTAAAATATACTGTGTACTTTTTATGTAGTTTGTCTAATGGTACTGCTCCCAGAGATCCAGTTATGTATAAACTTCATTGAAAGAAGATGTCAATAGGACTTCTTGGTCAGAAGGTTGTTGGTTGACACTAGTGCAGTGCTGGGAGGATGCTGTGTTGTTAAAGATGTCATTTTCTGCCTGTCTCTTCTGCTTTTCTTGGTGAAAGTTAAAGATTTCGTATCTTTTCCCAAGATTAGGGAATATAACCCCTGTGTACAGACCACCATATTCCTGACCTGGTAATAAAACAAGTCCCTGTATATGATGGACTTCTGGGTCCAACAGTGGCTGCTGTGTTTTGCCTATCTAGCCAACTAACTTACTGTGTAAAGCATATGAATTTAAACTGTCTTCACATTCAATTAGAGGAGTTTTACTGCATACATATGACTTAGGAGTGCACACAGATATGTAGAAAGAGTATGTAAAGTAAAAGTGCTTTTAAATACCCTTAAATTACTCAGATATTCTACTGGCCCTAATCTAAATTTTGTTTCTAGCTGTATGAGAAATACTCTTAAATACGTAATATCTAAAAAATATATTTATATCAATTTTTCTGTCTTCCATAACACTGGAAATGGAGATTTAAACACAAGGCTATTTTAAATGATTTACTACATGTTTAGTAGATTTAGAGAGACGTATGATTTCTAGACTTCCAGAAATTAGTTGGGGAGATGGGGGAGAAGTATAAGTCAATCTGGCACACATTCAAGAGAGGCTTTGCTGGAGCCAGAGGTGTGTGATGCAAAGCTTCCCCATGTAACTCTTGTAGTTACACCCTGATCCTGATCTGTAATAACTTCCTACCATTCCATTTCTGAGATTCTCTCTGAGCAGAAAGTAATTGTGCCATGGTTAGCCAGAGCTTTGTGAGGTGGGTCTGGCTCAGACCACTAGATTTGTGACCTGAATCAAGATGTGAATCCAGATCTCCAGAAATGCTGGGACAATGCTTTAGGGTAAAATTTTCAAACGCACCTCTAAGTACCATTTTTCAAAAGTGATGAAGTACTTAGCCTCCTACGTCCCATTGACTGTCAATGAGACTTAGGCTCCTAATTCACTTACTTGCTTTGGAAAATTTTACCCCCAGTCTGTTACACTCCCCCACTCTTCAGTTTTTGAGGACCCATGAGTAGTCCAAGTAAACAAAGCTAGGAAGTCTATTTATCCTTCTGGTTCTGTTTTAGAATTTTTTTTAAATCAAAACAAATAAGAGGTGAATAGCCTTGTGCAAAGAACACTCCAAAAGCCCAGTTGTTAAGAGAGAGTTACTTGAGCTGTAGGAGAGACTGTGGGTAGCTTGGTTTTTCCTATTTCCATTACCAGAAGGATGAAGTGTTTTATTTTCCCCCTTTACTTTGCCCTGGTAGGAGTCATTGGAAACAACACGTGGTTGGCCTTTCTTCCTGTTGCTCCTGCGGAGACTACAGCAGCTGGAATCCTGGCTATAGCGGTGATCACTGTGCTCCTGGGAATTGCATCGCTCCTGCTACTGGGACACTTGTTGATATTTCATCTTTACCTCTGTATGTAATATTTCTCTATAAGCAGGTGGGCAGTGATTGTTTCAGGAAAATCCTTCTCAGTCTGTTGCGATCAACGACTATAAAGGTTCCATCTTTTTAATTTGTTTTAAATATCTATAAACCCAAGTATGGAAAACTTCAGCCTCAATGGCTGAAGCGTGTTACTTATAAGCAACTGAGAACAGAGAGTTATAACAGGAAGTGTTAGGCAACTCTGTCCCCAATAATACATTACGTTTTGCATGCACAAATGCAGTTTGGCCAGGAAATTTACCAATAACAGAAAAAGACGAAGACTTGATTATTTGAATTAGCTTAATTACCAAAGAGTGAACATCACCCCTGTGGAAGATTCTGCATACAAAATGAAATGTATACTCTTCCTATAAAGCGGAAAGAAATAGTTCTGCTTCCTTTTAAAAGGTTTACTTTAAGAGGGTCTAAAGAGGGATCAAAGATTCACTTTATTTGGCATTTTAAAATCAAGTTTGTATGTCTTTCCTAAAGATATGATAGTTCAATGAGAAGTTCTGGGCTTGATGCATGAATTATGGGATGAAATTCTATAGTTTGTGACTAGATAATCATAATCCCTGCTGGCCTTAAAAATCTTTTAATCTACAAATATATACTTTTTTCATGTGGTTAACTATCTTTCAGTATCTTCCTTTGGTCAATATTGGACCAATATTTGTAATCTTGTGTCCCTTCAACTTTTCAGTTTTCCAAAGAAAAGAACTTGATTCTTATTTGCATGTTGTTGTTTGACATGCAGACATTCAGAAGTGCTGGAAGAATATTTTCTTTAGTATTTGTTTATTTTACTTTTAATTTTCCACTGCTTTGGTGGATATGCATAACAGTTCATTAACAATAAAATGCAAATGCGTCCAACGTATGTTTTTAGGTACAGTGAAGTTGAAAGTTTCTATATGCCACTTGGGTGGGAGAGAACATCTAGAGTATATTCAGTGCCAGTGCATCACTTAAAATAAATTTGTTGTGACGGGTTGGATCACAGAAAGCCCCTTGGGAGCTGCCAGATTGATGTGCAAAGGCTACCTCTGTTCCTGTTCTCCCTGCCAGCTCAGTGGCTTCAGCTCCCTGTCTTGGTGAAGCCAGACACACACGTCTGCTCCAGCACAGACTCAGGGTCTGAATCACCTGTCCCAAAGCTGCAGGTTTACCTGAAAACAGCTCACAGAAGTGTGCTTGCCCTTAGCACTCAGATGCCCAATTCCCAATGGGGTCTAAACCCAGATAAATCCGTTTTACCCTGTATAAAGCTTATGCAGGGTAAACTCATAAATTGTTCACCCTCTATAACACTGATAGAGAGATATGTACAGTTGTTTGCTCCCCCAGGTATTAATACATACTCTGAGTTAATAAGTAAAAAGTTATTTTATTTAAATACAGAAAAGTGATTCCAAGTAGTAACAGACAGAACAAAGTAAGTTACCCAGCAAAATAAAATAAAATGCGCAAATCTATGTCTAATCAAACACTGAATACAGATAATCTCACCCTCAGAAGCAGCAAAGAATCCTGTGGCACCTTATAGACTAACAGACGTTTTGCAGCATGAGCTTTCGTGGGTGAATACCCACTTCTTCGGATGCAAGTAGTGGAAATCTCCAGGGGCAGGTATATATATGCAAGCAAGAAGCAAGCTAGAGATAACGAGTTTAGTTCAATCAGGGAGGATGAGGCCCTGTTCTAGCAGTAGAGGTGTGAAAACCAAGGGAGGAGAAACTGGTTCTGTAGTTGGCAAGCCATTCACAGTCTTTGTTTAATCCTGAGCTGATGGTGTCAAATTTGCAGATGAACTGAAGCTCAGCAGTTTCTCTTTGAAGTCTGGTCCTGAAGTTTTTTTGCT